>JAMFTG010000864.1:0-37500 GCA_023974075.1 Chaenocephalus aceratus
CGCATGCCGCACTGTCCGCCAAGCCCACGTCTTCATCGAGGTTTTAAAGCGACCGACCCCAGTTCGTAGACGGTTCAGAGTGGTCCACTGCCGGCGCGGTAGGTCGTCTCCCTCCAATGGCGCTATCTCCTGGGTCCCAGATGTAACGGTGGATTCGGGAGGGCCCGGCTGACTCCCACGCCTGCTTCCAAGCTGCTGCCAACCATCCCAGAGAGGGATCAGCACCTGCAGCTCTGCCCGCTGTGAGGGGCCGTGAGCGGAGCAAAACACACTTTTAGACCTAACACACTTAGCTATGGCACTGTCGTATCATTGAATTATTCCATTTGATAACATGTATCAACTTAGGCACACCTCCCAAACAAAGAAGAACATAAATTACAATACAAATATTCATAACTCGTATTCTCATATTCTCAGACCTGAATAATTTCGAATATTCGAATAATCGATTCATCGTTCCCATCCAGTTGCTAAAGCAAAGCTAATCTAAAAATATGTGTCTTTAGCCGTCGTTTAAAAAAGGAATTAGAGGAATAGTAGAAACATTCTCCTCTGTATTTATAATATTTCTTAGTCTTCTCTCAACATTCCCCGTTCATAATTCCTTCACTCTTGCTTTTTCACTTGCTGTATCAACAGTGACGCTCTTATTCGTACAGGGATTCATAAAGAAGAGAGAAACTTTCCACTAAAGAGCAGCTCTCTGCTAACGGCAGGCAACTCCAACGAATAGGATCGGGCCGTCCAAAACCAGGCTAATACATCTCTAAGTACTCCTTCAGAGCTGCAAGGAGGCCATGATACAACTAATGTTCATTTATAACACCATCACACACTTATATGATTCTGTCTTCTTCAAGTTCGTGTCACGATTCTCATGTTATGTCACGTTTGTAGTTTTGTATGTTTGGGTGTTTGCTGTCATGTTTCCTCCTGGGTTATTGTCTGGTCTTTTTCCCCTGTGTTTTCCCCCGTCGTTGGTTTCCCTGGTGTGTCTAGTTGTCTGATTGTGTTCACCTGTTGCCCTCGTGTTTCTCCTCCCCCGCCCGGCTGGTTCTCGTCTCGTGATTACCCCTCCCTCTATTTAGTCTCTTCCTGTCTTCAGTGTTGGTTCGTCTTTTGTTGGTGACTGAGTTCACCGGGGAGTGTTCTGTTTTGTCTGTTTATTTCATTATCCTTGAAATAAAGGTTTATCAGAGTTGTCTGCATTTGGGTGCTGCTTCCTTCACTCAACCGTGACAGGTTGTATCATCTTGGTCGAATGCACTTCTTGTAATTCGCTTCAGCTAAATGCAATGTAATTCAATATTATATCTGTTAAAGTAGTCCAAAATACAGCAAGGCTAACCATTTATATCACAGTTCTGGTATGTTTGAGAATACTGATTAATAGAATATAATCATTTCATGTCATTAAACATGTACAATGAAAGAAAGAAAAGCTTCTCCCTTTTAAAACAAAAACATCAAAAGATACAAAAACAAATACACGCAGCATACATACTTATGTAAGAATAAAATGCATTCATTATTTCCAGGGTTATAAAAAAAAAGGTATGTATTTATAATAATGATATATATATATATATATATATACACACAGTCACGTTCATTCCACATGGAGGATGATTAAGGGTTACCATTACAATTACAGTGTACATTTCTTTGTAAGGGAGTACAATTACAAAATATGCAGGGGTTCAAATACTTGTTTCCTCCACTGTATGTACACATAACAAAAGAAAAGCCTTGAGTCCTGAAATCTTGAATCTTGGATCTTGAAATTCTCGCCACTGTTGAAGAAAGGAAGAAAATAGAACAATGTATTTCATTATATAAAGCTTATATATTGTAACGTTCGCAAGGTGGAGTCGGAAACAGGCTTCTCGTTATTAGGCTTTAATAACAGATATTCTTACAGATGATCACAGGTACCGGTACATTGTGGGGGTTCTACCTCACACTTCCCACACTGACTTAACTCCTACCCCGACACATATAAATATAGCAGTGTCTACGTCACAACTCCCCGCCCTCCCCGTCCGCTCCCCCAACCACAGGCCCGCACCTCAACCAGCATCACTGTGCAGCTCTATGATTGGCAGAGAGACGGGGGATGCCTGAGTGACACCCTGAACATCCTATGCAGGATCGCTACACTACCCCCCAACTACAAAGTTCCTCGCCCACGAGGAACAAATAAAACACAGCACAAACACTCCCCCACCCTCTCCAGTACTCTGCAGGGACCAACCCACTGGCTGTCCACTGACACGCTGGTCTCCACGCTGTCCACTGACACGCTGGTCTCCACACTGGTCTCCACACTGGTCTCCACGCTGTCCACTGACACGCTGGTCTCCACGCTGGTCTCCACACTGGTCTCCACGCTGGTCTCCACGCTGTCAGGAGAACCCTTTATAGATGGGCTGAGAGTGTGGCTGGTCTTATGCCTTTTCAGAGGCTGCTGGTCGATGGGCGCCGCCATTGTTGTTTACATCCAGCTTGGAAATGGCGCGAAATGCCGCGGAAGACGGCGACATTCCCGCGTCTCTAGCCATCTTCACCGCCGACTCTCTCAGGCGCTCTCCTCGCCTCCCGTGCACTCATGAACTCCCCGCTCATGTCCTTCGACCACCCGCATGCTCCCTCTTCCTCTCCATCACTACTTTCCTGCTTCACTCCCATCTTGCTGAACTTTTCCATCTCTGCTAGCTTCCCGGCTAGCTCCGTGACGCAGTTACGGACTCCCGTCAGGATAGACGTCCTCCGTTCGAAAAGTCACTTCTGACACCAATGTAACGTTCGCAAGGTGGAGTCGGAAACAGGCTTCTCGTTATTAGGCTTTAATAACAGATATTCTTACAGATGATCACAGGTACCGGTACATTGTGGGGGTTCTACCTCACACTTCCCACACTGACTTAACTCCTACCCCGACACATATAAATATAGCAGTGTCTACGTCACAACTCCCCGCCCTCCCCGTCCGCTCCCCCAACCACAGGCCCGCACCTCAACCAGCATCACTGTGCAGCTCTATGATTGGCAGAGAGACGGGGGATGCCTGAGTGACACCCTGAACATCCTATGCAGGATCGCTACAATATGCTGAAAACGGTGTTAAAACTCTGAATGCCAGTCATGTATCGTATAGTTTAATGCTTTAGCAATATAAACAGGATGTATAATAGAAATCCTGACATGGGTACTCATAAAGACCTGTGTTGCAAAGTACGCACTTTCGAGGAGACGAACTGTCTATGCACTTCCCCTTTCGAGGAGAACATCTCTTATGCATTTCCTTGCGGGAAGTGAACAGTTAACCACAGCAACGAAGAAGGACACCTTTAACGCACCAGCTTGCACACACAGGATGTGACAAACCACGTGTCAAGACCAGGTGACAAGCCGCGGGAAAGAAGAGGATACAAGAAGACTGAAGAACATCGGAGACGGAGAGCAGTTCCTCTTTGAACCCAGTTCGAACTGCTTTAGCAAGCCACGGAAGACGATCGTATACTTACTCATATCGAGGCAAACATCTCGGATATAATATGTATCTGGGCAAAATGTATTTCATTTTGTATTGATGTGTGGTGTTATAACTTGTGAAACTTTAATAAAACTACCTGTTCACATTTGTGAGAGGAAACTAAAGTCCATGTAGCCCAGCGTTTCTCAAAGTGTGGGCCGCGCCCTACTGGTGGGGCGCAGAGATGTGATAGGTGGATCGCGAATGGAATATTTAAAAACAAAAATGTTTTGGACCTCAGGCCGGAATCGAACCTGGGTCCTCGCGGGCGGGAGTGGATTATTACAGCCGGAGACTCGCAATGGCGGTGGACTTTCATAGCACCGCTGCACCGGACCTGCCGGAGCCGCCAGAGCCTCGCAACGGCGGGTGTTTTGCGGCGGCAGATGCGGTACCGGCGCTGTGAAAGTCCACCGCCCACCTATGCCAGAGCCAGCGGCCCACCAATGGCAGCGGCCCAACGGGAAAAATCCCGAATCTCCTGGTGGCAACAGCGTTTGCAGTCAGGAAGAAAAGCAATGTGGAGCGGCACCTCACCACTTCATAAGGAGTTTAACCGTGACACTTTTCGAAATCCCGTTTGTGCCCCCCGCTTTACAAATAGGCCTATGTTTATTATTATCTTTTATTATTATCTTTTAACGAAAGCCATCATCGCCCCAGACGAGAAGAGAGCGAGATGAGAGAGAGGAGAAGGAGAGAGATGAAGCGAGAGAGGAGAGTGAGAGGGACGAGAGGCGAGGAGAGAGAGAGAGAAGAGGAGGAGACGAGGAGAGAGAGAGAGAGAGAGAGGGGGAGAGAGAGACGAGAGCGAGGGAGAGAGCTGAGGAGAGAGAGGAGAGAGAGAGATGGAGTGGGAGCGAGGAGAGGGTGAAGGGGGGGGGAGGAGAGGATGAGAGAGAGAGAGAGAGGAGAGGATGAGAGAGAAGCGAGGAGAGAGGGAGAGCGAGAGAGGGAGTAGAGCGAGGAGAGCGAGGAGCGGAGAGAGGAGAGAGCAGACGCTGTGATGAGAGAGAGCGAGAGAGAGAGAGGCGAGAGAGAGAAGAGAGAGCGGACTTGAGAGGAGAGAGCGCGGAGGAGAGAGCGAGAGCGAGGAGAGGAGAGACCGACGAGAGAGAGAAGAGAGGGAGAGAGAGAGAGAGAGGAGCGAGGAGAGATGAGGAGCAAGAGGAGAGAGAGGAGAGAGAGAGAGAGAGAGAAACACACAAATTATCTATTTAATATCGCCTAGTTGTACAAAATAAAAGTAAGACATCATTCCAATGTGTACTACAGGACAGTAACAGTTTTTAAAAGGAGAGTGATTAGTAATGCATAAATAAAAAGAAGAATGCTAACTAGGAACATAAGATAAGAATACACACGTTTAAATGATTTGTTATTGGTGTGATCATATTCTAAATATGTATTCATTTATTTTATTTATTCATTTGTTTAACAGGGACAGTGCACATTAAGGAACATTTCTGTAAGCGTGCCAGAGTTAGCCAAGAGGCTATTTTTTCATCTGTAGTCAGATTTTAAAAGTCAACCTAAAACACATTTCATTTTAAACAAGTAAATACAATACATTTAAAACAAGCAACAGTCATTACTGGGATACTTAAATAAAACAATTTAAAATATAGAACATTAAAACAAAACAAATAAAACAAAACAAAAGAACAGAAGATTGGGTCAGTGCTGGCAGAGCTGATTCCTCACTCACCAGGTTTTGAGTTGGGATTTAAATAAAGTGAACGTGGTCTGGTCTCTGATTGGAGGTGGGATCGAGTTCCATCGCTGAGCAGCTTTAACAGAAAATGAAGACTGACTGAAAGAACTTTTTCTGAGTGGAATAATGCAATCTCCTCTCGCCGCACCTCTTGTTACCCTCGTTGCAGTTGTGCGTGTGTTAATAAACTGTCGGAGAGGAGGTGAGGTAAGGCCGTTGACAATCTTGTAAAAAAGGCAAGCATTTGTTTAATTGAGGTTTTCCAGCTTAGCAAGTTGTATTTGTTGAGTATTGGGCAGTGATGCGAAAAAACAGATTTTTTGTCCAGTATTTTGAGTGTTTGATTGTACAATGACTCCAGTGGTTTTAATGTTGTTGTCCTGGCATGTGACCAGGTAGTTAAACAGTAGGTGATGTGTGGGAGAACCATAGAGATGTTTTGGATTATTGAAAAGTATACAGCTCCCTTTCATAGAGTGTTGAGAGATGTATCCATACATTAATTTTGTGCTCAAAGTGCACCAGATTGATGCTTTTCACTTCAACATTTAAAAAAAAATTTCTTTTCACTGCAATCGGGTCCCACAGACCCAAACAGCAAAGGTTACAGGTAAGCATATAATAATGTTAACATGTGCTAAATATATACACTGCAAACAAACTGAAAAGAGGAGTGAAAGTAGCTCACGACTTGTTTATTTTTTTGAAAGTAGCTCTCATCCTAAAAAAGTTTGGAGCTTTAAGCTTGGCCTACCATTTAATTGGAGCGGCGAGGAACAGAGGGGCTTGAAAAGGCCCACCTGTTCAAAGTGGGGAACCACTGATGTAGCCCTTCTGATTATTGTTGGATAAGTGACAAGTCAGACGGCAATGTAACTTGTTCCCACGTAGCTTGAGTCCTGAGTCCAGTTTGATTCCAGTGTCCGGTTCCTTGGCTGAGGATCAATCCCTGACGGAGTCAAACAACAGGTAAGTCGCACCTAAGATAACTCTGTTGTTGGATTCTACATCATATTGGAGGTCGCCATGATCGATTGATCTTAAATACGGCAGCAGTGCTCTACGGGTATTGAATCCCAAGGTTTCAGAGGTGTGTTCATTAAGGTCTGTGTTTAAAGTCTGGGGGCGGTGGTGGCGAAGTCGATTGGGACTTGGCTTGGCAACTGGAAGGTCGCCAGTTCAAGTCCCGGCAAGACCAAGTGCTACCGAGGTGTCCCTGAGCAAGGCACCGTTCCCCACACTGCTCCCCGGGCGCCGTTCAAAATGGCAGCACACTGCTCCTAACACTAGGATGGGTCAAATGCGAAACAATTTCCCCACGGGGATTAATAAAGTATATCCATATCCAAGTCTAAACGGATAAACTAACAGGTTAAAAGAAATATGTGTAAAACTGAAGAATGGAGGTAGTATAGAAAGATGGGTGTTTGTCGGTACCTCGTGGTGGTGTGTGAGGTCCTCGCGCAGGGGGCCTCACATTGCGCAGGGGGCCTCGGCTTATGAGATTGGCTTGTGCGCAGTTCTCCGAGCAGTTCTCCACGCAGTAACTCCTAACACCTGTCACCCAGAACACGGAGAAATACTGATAGAAATGTGTGTGTAGTTGTTGATACATTGCTGACAGAGGGAACACATTAATACAGATTTAAGAAATATCAGTTTTTGAGCATGTAATAAGCATCTTTTGTCTTGACTATATATATATGGGGCGGTGGTGGCGAAAGTCGATAGGGACTTGGCTTGACTGACTTGACTTGACTTGGTGGCTGGAAGGTCACCAGTTCAAGTCCCGGCAAGACCAAGTGCTACCGAGGTGTCCCTGAGCAAGGCACCGTTCCCCACACTGCTCCCCGGACGCTGGATGGATGGATGGACTGCTCCCAGTCCATCCATCCATCATGCATATATATATATTATAATAAAATAATATAGTATTTATATTATTGAATTTATTATGATTATTAGTAGAAGTAGTTTATTTGCATTCAATATATTTTATTCTTTTTGAGGCTAGTATTTTTCAGGAAATGCCGACGTACATTTACCATTTACCTCACTGTATAAAAAAGTAACTATGTTGATAATAATAATAATAAACAGGAATTATATTTGCAAATTATTTTGTTCCCAAAGAAATTAGTTTCACTCTGTTGCTTTGGGGGGGGCTCATCTCAATGTCACTTGGCCAGGGACGGCCCTGGTGAGGTCACACCTTTTATGCCCGGACTGAGTAAAAACCGTAACTTTATAACACCACCTATCAAGCCAAGTAAGTACTGCTTCTCAATCTTTTGTGTTTAGACATCAGCCGTGGTGTGAGTTACGTTGTCTTCTAATCCTCAGAATCCATGTACCTCCTGTCAAAACCTTCCATGTTTCTGTACGATCTTCAACACCGGACACAATTAGCGAAGGATTGATTCCTGACATCGGATACGATGCTTCAACAGAACGACTCTGGAGGCTATCTGTGTAAATCAGGGCTTTACCTGACAATCTATTCCACGTTTGATCCTTCTCGCTCCCCCTCTGATCCCTCCGTAACTCTTCAATGTCTGCCGTCCCTCAGGTGATCAGGCTGTCGGCCGAACTGTATTTCTCAGCCGTTCTCTTCCACTTTCATCCATCCGTTTTTTTATGGCTCGCTGCACATAATGGAGGTTGACTTTTAAATATATCCATTCTGCTCTTGCTTTGCTTCTAAGGCTATTCTGCAGAGGAGTTGTTTTAGGAATATATAGTAGTGATATAGTAGTAGTAGATATTGGGTTGCAGATTAACAACTTTTTAAATGCCATTTTATAATATGTTCTTAATGCTCTAAATGTCTTTCATTTTTGTAGAGCATAAGCTTTGTTCGTCATTTCTCGCGTCCAGGAGAGAAGCTTTAAAAGTAAGGAGGACCAATGGAGTCTCTGAGGATGTTCAAATGGGTACTTTAATTAAATGGCGCGCTAATGTTACAAGCAGAAGATATGGTTCAGAGAGAAAAAACAGCTGTGCTCTCGGGCTCTCGAGAGTGAAGGAAGGGCCGAGAAACACACATCAGCTGTATAAGTATCCTCCGATGGCTCCTCACCGTGTGCCGGTTGGCGCTGCTGGGGGCGGCCCTCCACTCGTCTTCAATGTCCGTTGTTGCGCATAACAGAGGACTCAGACATTGTACATTCAATATATAACTAAACACGCCTCTCCTCCTCATATCTCTTTCATCACTTTTCATTTATTGCATTGTTACGGCTGTAATTCATTATTTTTAATAATACTGAAATACTTCACGGCAGTTATCATTTCCGGTAGCTCCGGATGTTGGCATATGCTACCCACGTCTGTAAACAAAATGTGTTAAAATAAACTGTACCTTCATTTCATATTCAGCAACAGTGGCGGTGCCAGAGATTTTCCTCTAGGGGGTGCTGTGGGGTAGCTTGACGTTTCATAGAGGGTGCTCAAACGTTAAGGGTTTCCCATTAATGCACCAGCGCTACAGTTGAATTTTCTACTGCAACACTCCCCACACGCACACACAGTGTACCCGCGACTGTTACAATGAAGGCTCGGTAATCAGCTCATGGCATATAGGTGTAAGCAGGGGTAAAGTGCTACTTTTACAAGTGAGGGGTGGACCTCACCTCCTCTAGGGGGGTCCGGGGGCATGCTCCCCCGGGAAGATTTTTTTTAATATTGAAGTTAAAAGCATCAATCTGGTGCACTTTGAGAGCAACATTAAGAGATCTATGGATACATCTCTCAACATACATATGAAACAGAACTGTAAACAGATTTTCTATTTCTTTATAGATATTTTACAAATCACTCCCCTTTTATAACAAACCGTTTAAGACCCATGAGATACTAGACTAAAGTTTAACTATCTAAACACTGAGAGTCCTTTACTTCACCTGAGCTGAGGTTACCTGAGACTCTCAGTCTGACAGGAGAGAGTTCTCCCTCCACCTTGTTGTGGAAAAAGCTCCTTATATCCGTTAGCTTGGCTAGCTAGCACCAGATGCTAACCACAACGATCTCCAGTAGATACCCACCGGTGGCGCGAGCTCTCCTCTCTGCTCGCTCGCGCACGCACACAAAATGTTCTCGTGCCAAACACACACAGAGCAGGGCTTGAATGAAACAGAGACCCAGAAGTAAGCTACTTGTGCTCACGAGGCTATTATGTGCAGAATCCCTCTCGCTTTCAGGTGGTTTTGATTGAGTGTCCACACGTGGACGTTTAAGGACTAAAAAACGTGCAATTTTTCACTTTGCTGTTAGCAAATAATTTGGCGCTCTAGCTAACAGGAAGTCACTCAAGTGTCACAAAGTAATTTAGCCTATGGGTAGGTCAAAAATTGAATGGGTTGCTGGCCATTGGCCTAATCAGTATCATCTGTGTTGGCTTTATGTTTTTGGTCAAAAATGTGTTTGTTTCAACATTGCATTGATGTAATCAATAAGTTTTCTAATTAATTTAATAAAAATAATAATAATAAAAAAAATAAAAAAAAACATATTTCTGGGGGTGCTTCAGAACCCCCTAGCTCCCCCCTGGCGCCGCCCCTGTTCAGCAATAATAATATCTCGGCGTCTATAGTGTTAAAATCAGTAGGTTCGGTGTGCAACACTCCGTGTCATTTCGCTTCTAAATTCACCTTGGTAAGAAAAGGAATATTAGCCACATGTTAAATGCTAACCGTAGATGAAGGGATTTTCAGAATAAAAGCTTGACATCAGCGCGAGAACTTCTGTTTTTTCAGGTATAAAAACAGCATTTAGACTGACAGTATGTTTAAACTAAATTATGCTATAAACATTGATTTTAATTTCTACAAGCACTTTGAATTGCCTTGTGTTGAAAGGTGCTGTATAAATAAACGTACTACTTGTAGATATATTGTCTTCACAATTGTCTACATGTTTTGTCTTAATCTGTTAAGCACTGAGGCCTTGTTTTTCAGGTTTCTGGCTCGAAAAATGACATTCCCAGAACAAATGACTATAACTACACTTCTAAAGGGGTAAATTAATAATCTTTTTTCTCAAAGTAATGATAACCTGTGAGTTGCATGTAGAAAAGTCAGAATCAATATAGATATGTTTTATTTTAAAGTAAATCAGATTGAACATAAAATAAATTACTTATAGTGAAAACCAGCCTTGAATGAATGGATTGTAGACTAAAAGCTTTAGGAATCGAAACTATAACATCTAATAAGTACCCTGTATCAAGATTGATGAAAAACAAGTGACTTTGCCCTTTTTAGAGAGCTTTAGAAAAAAACAAATCGAATTCTGGGTCATTTTCCATATCTCTGGACCCCCTCGGTCGATTTTGATGATTTGACACTTCTTTTTTAACCGTTAGAGCCAATAGAACCGAAGTGGAGGTTCCCAAATCCACCTACACATTATTGAGGAACCGCAGCTTGCCCAACCGAAAGCTAATGTTCACGCTCTGAAAACTGAAAAACTAGGTTATAGCCATAAGCATGAAGATCGGACTATCAGTAATCATTTCAAAAAGGACACAGAGACATTGGATTAACCTTCAGCAGCCTTTTTTCGCTCAGGGCTAATTCAGAGGCTCTGCGTTCGACTTGTGTTTTGTTTCGGTAAAATGCTTTCATATCGTCAGTTAGCTGGTTTCTTCCCGTTAAGTGGGTATGGACACATTGATAGGTTGTTACATGTTAAGAAGCCCTGAGACACAGTTTCGGGGGAAATAAGCCCGGCAGCCCCCGCCCGGGCTTAACAGGTTAAGTGCATATAATAAAATCTTTGAATCTTGAATCTTGAATCTTGAACCTTGAATTTACATGGTTGCTTACCAAAAATACAATAATAATGTCATGCAAAAATGGTATGGTAAAGATGGTATATCGAGATTTCTCCTCAATATCCGTATCAATGCTTTTGCTCGTCTTTATTGATCTTTCATGAAAAAGGTTAACCTTATTCTACTTGGTAATGCAACAAAAACTCAAAGTGTAATTGTTTGGGTTTATATAATTGTTTTTGTTTTCATGAACACCTCTTTACACCAGAACGCCATCACCCGAGGATCAGTATAATTGCTACGCTGAGCCGAGTTCTCATGTGTCACATTGAGAAATATGTGCATATTGAAGCTAGATTTCCCTCTGGCATGATTAGTGTGTGAGCTGTCATAGCGGCGCTTCAACAAAAAGAGGAGAAGCATTACTGCTAACCAGGTACTGACACCTAAACGCCAGCCTGTCCTTTTAACTTCCATCTAAACTGAAGCAGAGCACTAAGGGTTCATTTGGAAGTATTGCATTCATTTGAATAGCTGGGTTAGTACATGTTTCTGGTATCAGTACTCAAATACCTGTACTTTTCTACTTCTCACATGTTGAACCCAATACCTGTACTTTCTACTTCTTACATGTTGAACCCAAATACCTGTACTTTCTACTTCTCAAATGTGAACTCAAATACCTGTACTTTCTACTTCTTACATGTTGAACACAAATACCTGTACTTTCTACTTCTTACATGTTGAACCCAAATACCTGTACTTTCTACTTCTTAAATGTTGAACTCAAATACCTGTACTTTCTACTTCTTACATGTTGAACACAAATACCTGTACTTTCTACTTCTTACATGTTGAACCCAAATACCTGTACTTTCTACTTCTCAAATGTTGAATTCAAATACCTGTACTTTCTACTTCTTACATGTTGAACTCAAATACCTGTACTTTCTACTTCTCACATGTTGAACTCAAATACCTGTACTTTCTACTTCTCACATGTTGAACTCAAATACCTGTACTTTCTACTTCTCACATGTTGAACACAAATACCTGTACTTTCTACTTCTCACATGTTGAACACAAACACCTGAACTTTCTATTTCTTACATGTTGAACCCAAATACCTGTACTTTCTACTTCTTACATGTTGAACTCAAATACCTGTACTTTCTACTTCTTACATGTTGAACTCAAATACCTGTACTTTCTACTTCTTACATGTTAAACACAAATACCTGTACTTTCTACTTCTTACATGTTGAACACAAATACCTGTACTTTCTACTTCTTACATGTTGAACTCAAATACCTGTACTTTCTACTTCTTACATGTTAAACACAAATACCTGTACTTTCTACTTCTTACATGTTGAACACAAATACCTGTACTTTCTACTCTACATGTTTGAACTCAAATACCCTGTACTTTCTACTTCTCTCATGTTGAACTCAAAATTTACCTGTACTTTCTACTTCTCACATGTAGAACTCAAATACCTGTACCTTTCTACTTCTTTACATGTTGAACCCAAATACCTGTACTTCTCTACTTCTCAAATGTTTGAACTCAAATACCTGTACTTTCTACTTCTTACATGTTGAACTCAAATACCTGTTACTTTCTACTTCTCTCATGTTGAACTCAAATACCTTTAATTTCTACTTCTTACATGTTGAACTAAAATACCTGTAACTTTCTTACTTCTTACATGTGAACCCAAATACCTGTACTTTCTACTTCTTACATGTTGAACCCAAAATACCTGTACTTTCTACTTCTTACATGTTGAACCCAAATACTGTACTTTCTACTTCTCAAATGTTGAATTCAATACCTGTACTTTCTACTTCTTACATGTTGAACTCAAATACCTGTACTTTCTACTTCTCAAATGTTGAACTCAAATACCTGTACTTTCTACTTCTTACATGTTGAACTCAAATACCTGTACTTTCTACTTCTCTCATGTTGAACTCAAATACCTGTACTTTCTACTTCTTACATGTTGAACTAAAACCTGTACTTTCTACTTCTTACATGTTGAACCCAAATACCTGTACTTTCTACTTCTTACATGTTGAACCCAAATACCTGTACTTTCTACTTCTTACATGTTGAACCCAAATACCTGTACTTTCTACTTCTCAAATGTTGAATTCAAATACCTGTACTTTCTACTTCTTACATGTTGAACTCAAATACCTGTACTTTCTACTTCTCACATGTTGAACTCAAATACCTGTACTTTCTACTTCTCACATGTTGAACTCAAATACCTGTACTTTCTACTTCTTACATGTTGAACTCAAATACCTGTACTTTCTACTTCTTACATGTTAAACTCAAATACCTGTACTTTACTTCTTACATGTAACACAATACCTGTACTTTCTACTTCTTACATGTTGAACCCAAATACCTGTACTTTCTACTTCTCAAATGTTGAACTCAAATACCTGTACTTTCTACTTCTTACATGTTGAACCCAAATACCTGTACTTTCTACTTCTTACATGTTGAACCCAAATACCTGTACTTTCTACTTCTTACATGTTGAACCCAAATACCTGTACTTTCTACTTCTCAAATGTTGAATTCAAATACCTGTACTTTCTACTTCTTACATGTTGAACTCAAATACCTGTACTTTCTACTTCTCAAATGTTGAACTCAAATACCTGTACTTTCTACTTCTTACATGTTGAACTCAAATACCTGTACTTTCTACTTCTCTCATGTTGAACTCAAATACCTGTACTTTCTACTTCTCACATGTAGAACTCAAATACCTGTACTTTCTACTTCTTACATGTTGAACCCAAATACCTGTACTTTCTACTTCTCAAATGTGAACTCAAATACCTGTACTCTCTACTTCTTACATGTTGAACCCAAATACCTGTACTTTCTACTTCTCAATGTTGAACTCAAATACCTGTACTTTCTACTTCTCAAATGTTGAACTCAAATACCTGTACTTTCTACTTCTTACATGTTGAACACAAATACCTGTACTTTCTACTTCTCTCATTTCCCAAACAGCTGGTTCCTTTAGTCTGAATGTGTGTTGGTGCGTGGTCATTATTCTGTAGAGTCCCTGCGTGCCTTATTGGTTGGAACACGATCCGTGTATCCATCACTTCCTGGTCTTCTCTAAAGAAGAGGGACCAATGGAAACGTTGTCACGTTGCCGTTGTTCACCATGGAAACATTCATTAGCTAACAATGACATTATTGTTCTATTAATATAAAGGGAGGTCAGGTACTATTTAAAGCAGCTGCTAGCTATGGGTACTTTTTACTGAAGTACACTTCAAAGCCTCTTTCCCTTTGACTTGAGTAAAGAAGTTTAGTCAGTACTTTTACTTTTACCAGAGTATTTTTAAACACGAGTATCTGTACTTCTACTTGAGTGAAGGATGTGTGTGCTTTTGCCATCTCTGAATATTGGTCAGTCGACGACCATTACCTAACCGTAAACATACCATCTATGCATAGGTCTACTTTCCACTTCTCAACGTCTCCTCAAATCTCACTTCAACACCACAGTCACACACTGTACAACACTTACAATGTTCCCACAAGATGAATTCAAGACAACAGACTTCACTAGGACCAGCCAACCTCTATTTGCCATCTCAAAGACAACCCTGACATTTAAACAAAACCCAAATCGTATGTTGGACATGTATAGTTCGGGTCCCCAGTACATACAAAACTGCCGGATGCTAACTCGAAGCCAAGCAATAATCCAAATATGGCCACTTTCTGGTTAAAAACTGCCATTCCTGATCCTGACATTTTCATCCATAGATTCAGCACCCTCAATATCCCCCGAGAAACCTACTTCAAATGTCCAAATCAAAGCCATTTTTAATCTATTGTCGTCATAGGCTACAATGCTATTTGAGGCTTATTAACGCAACCTATGCTAATTGTGCAAATTGCCCAACATATGCGAGTTAGCCGTTTCTTTGTGATAGCAACCCATAAACCAAACACTAACCCTAATCTCATTACCACATCATCTTTGCGCCTAACCCTACCTTACTTTAAAAATTGTTTAGTTTATTTGTTTAGTTGTCAGGGGACCGTGTACAGAAATGAACAGACCAGTGGGTCATGATGGGCTTCATCTTTAAGCGTCAGATGACTACGACTGTCATATCTTCACATTCAAAATGAAGCTGGAACCAGCACCGGTCAGATACTGGAAACCTGTCCTCACAGCGGTTTCATTGCCAGTGATATGGTGTGTCAGAGGAAAGCTGGTGCACATGAGCTTGTAATGTATAGTCTTGTTTAATCTTTTGTTACTTTTGCTATAGTGCCGAATGATCATCAAAATCTCACAGATGTTTAGCTTTGATGATTTTTGTGTCCTATCTTTTGTTGTGACTCGACAGATATGTTGGGTTTAGTTATGTGTTTACTCTAGTCTTGTGTTTTTGGTCTTGTCACTTCCTGTTTTTATTTTGAAAGTAATCTTCCCTCTCATTCCAGATCCCACAGTTCCTGCCTTTGTGTGTTTCCCGCCCGTGAGATTGCTTGGCCCCGCCCTGATTGTTTTCACCTGTGCCCATCCCCCGCACCTATAAATAGCCCTGGTGTTTCTTTGTTCCTTCGTCAGTTGGTTATGTTTCATGTCGTGAGCACCCGGGCCTTTTGCCAAATGAGTTTTTGTGTTGCTGTCATACTCGCCAACCCTCCCGATTTTCGCGGGAGACTGCCGATTTCATTGCCCTCTCCCGGTTTCCTCCCGGGGTTATAATTCTCTCGCATTTCTCCCGATTTCTGACAAAATCAGATTTACCGTACTTGTCGGACTATAAAGCGCACCTGCATATAAGCCGCAGCAGCTAAAATTGTCCGTCTGTCTTGCTCTCGTTCTGTCTCTCGGTTTTACTTTGCGCGCTACCTGTCTCACTCTTTTCCGGCCTCCAGCTTTCCTGCTGGAGCCCGCCGCTTAAAGGTGGCGGGCGCGGACCGGTCCTAGAGCCCGTAGTGTTAAAGGTGGTTAATTTTACCTGTAAGATCCATAGATTTAGGAGGTCCCCTAGTGGCCGTTAGCTGTACAAGAAAAATGGGGAAAAAGTTGCGGCTCATAGTCCGAAAAGTACGGTACTCAGGACTGTTTTCCACTCGCGCTTTAATACAGCTACACCATTGTTTGGTTTCCATGGTAGCACGTCTCTTTAGCAGCGCGCGCAACTGAAAGTCTGAGAGGGTGAGGAAGAGTATAGTCACGGTAAACTGAACAAGAATCGACAACTCTACCCCCTACACACACACACACACACACACACACAACACACACACACACACACACACACACACACACACACACACACACACACACACACACACACACACACACACACACACACACACACACACACACACACTACAGGTCGCAAGGCAGTGCACTTACACCTACCACTAAGCATGTTAATGTTAATCTAATACAGCTCCGGCGATCCACTAGCACCACCCACCACCCCCCCCCCCCGCGGTGGTTTTGGAAATGCTCCCGATTTCTGAGGCCTCAAGGTTGGCAGGTATGGTTGCTGTCCAACTTAGTTTTGGCTGTTTAACTACTTTCTATTTTTTGAAAGTACGATTTAGTTTTTGTTATTAAAGAACATTCTATTTTGGACAACTGTCTCCGAGTCCTGCTTTTGGGTTATTTATTTTTTTCTGTCTGCGTCCTGTGTCTCGGTTCTTAACACCTTTCATATCTTGTATCCAGTACAGACACACACGGCTCAGTTAACACACTTCAGAGTGTGTAATAAGTCCTTTGAAGTACGCTTGGGTTTGGACAGTATTTCAGGTTGGGATGCAGCGATACACAAAGCTTTTCCATCATGTGATCAACGTGGCCACACGATGAGGAATGTGGAAAGAGAGCATTTGAAACTATAGACAACAGTTCGTCTGTCGGTGATAATCGCTCTCTCTCTGCCTCCTTTCATTTCGGCGACACCAGTTTTAAACATAAATGCTGTAATATTTGAAACATTTTAAACAATGCGACTCCATGCCGAGGTGATTGAACTGGAGAGCAGCTTATTCCTGAGCTGCATCTCATCTCAGCTGCTAAACGCCCTGATTTACATGCAAATGAGGCTCCAAACGGTGTGTGTGTGTGTGTGTGTGTGTGTGTCTTTAGTGAGTGTGTGTACACTTCCGAGCGACTCTGTCTTCCTGCAGCTCATCAACGACCGCACGTCCATTGATTACAGGCGTGTAGTGAAACGGCCCCTCTTTTCTTCCCCTTTGATTAAAGACGCCGTACGGAGAAAGTCGCTATATTGATGCTTGTCGGGGCATGAAAACAGTGTCTATTCCACACACACACACACACACACACACACACACACACACACACACACACACACACACACACACACACACACAACCTCTGCCCTACACACACTCATACTTGCAGCGTTTACATTTTCTCTAACCTTTTATTCGTGCTCTCACACATACACACACACACACACACAACACACACACACACACACACACACACACACACACACACACACAGTCTCTTCTTATTCCCTTTGCTGTCGCCAACTTGGCAACGTGCTAAGTGAACTGATGCATCCTTTTACTGTTTGTTTCAAAGTCCGTCATGAATTATTCAGGAGTCCTATGTGACCCATGAGGACCATCTGACACACACACACACACACTCACACACACACACACACACACACACACACACACACACACACACACACACACACACACACACTCTGCACGTCTGTTATTGGCCGATAGTGGACGCATTGTTCCCCCAACATGACTACAATTAATCCTATAGTGACATCACTATGTACAACTTGTGCTTCTATTGGCTCGTGCTCCGACGCATTGTACGTGAAGGGGCGGGACATCTCTAAATTGGCCAATCACAACAGAGCCGGGCCAGCTAACCAATCAGAGCAGACTGGGCTCTGGACACTCAGTTAGCAATCTAACCAGAAATGCAACATAGCGGTGAAGTTGATTGTTATGTATTGTATGAGATAAAACTGATATGAGAAAACTAAAGTATTTACAGTATATGTATAAACAGTATATCATTGGAGCTTTAATCCTTTAATGGTTCTGTTGGCCTCATAGTGAATGAGTTTCACCTGAGTGAGGCTCTCTTTCTGTAATCCTCATCATGCGTGTTATCAGGATCTGCAGCGCTGCATCACGTTGACAGATGTCTTTGATGTGAATAAATCAGCACAGCAAATAGCGATGGAGTCCAGTACCGTGCCTCAAGCATCTCACAAAGGACTGGACCTGCTTCACCTCATGCTCAAGTAGAAGTACAGATACTCGTGTTTAAAAATACTCTGGTGAAAGTAGAAGTACTGACTGAACTTCTTTCCTCAAGTCAAAGTAAAGAGGCTTTGAAATGTACTTCAGTAAAAAGTACCCATAGCTAGCAGCTGCTTTAAAGAGTACCTGACCTCCCTTTATATTAATAGAACAATAATGTCATTGTTAGCTAATCAATCAATCAATGTTTATTGATATAGCCCAATATCGCAAATGTTACATTTGTCTCAGTGGTCTTCACAATGTGTTCAGATATCAGTATGACAATACGACACCCTTTGTCCTCAGACCCTCTGTCCTTAGACCCTCTGTCCTTAGACCCTCTGTCCTTAGACCCTCTGTCCTTAGACCCTCTGTCCTTAGACCCTCACATCGTACAAGGAAACAACTTCCGGAGAAAACCCACAGTTTAAAGGAACATGGGAGAAACCTCAGGGAGAGCAGCAGAGGAGGGATCCCTCTCCCAGGACGGACAGACGTGCAATAGATGCCGTGTGTAAATTGAAAAGATAATACATTTGCAACATAGGTAGTCCAAATGTTTGGAAATGCATGTGTGTATAATAGGAAGATGAATCCACGAGGATATCCATCAGGACCGATGATCAGGACCACAGCCACGACTCAAGATCCAGCGCTCGCCATCCAGGACACAGGACCGCAGGATCATCCATGACTCCGGATCCCGGCGTATATAGACACCAAAAAGAAAGAGATTTGGGGAAGCTGGGTTAATGGGAACGTGAGAGTACACGGGTACAGACAGAGAGAAGGTAGTAGTATTAGTAGTAGTTGTTATTTACTTTCAGTACAGGATCTCAGTTGGTACTAAAGCCACTGTTTGGGTATTTTTCTAAACATCTTAAACACTGAACAAAAATATACACATTTTAGTTTTTTGCTCCCGTTTTTCAAAGGTCTAAGACTTTTCCTATGTAAACAAAAGGCCTATTCCTCAATTATTGTTCTCCTTTTGCGTCTTGGATCTTAGATTTCAGCTCTGGAAGAAAAATGGAAGATGTGACGTGCAGCCATTGTGATGAGAAATGACTCTTCACTGGATCAGAACATGCTGACATTTATTCCATTTGCAACAAAAAGTCCAGGACACAGGACCGCAGGATCATCCATGACTCGGATCCCAGCGTATATAGACACCAAAAAGAAAGACATTTGGGGAAGCTGGGTTAATGGAACATGAGAGGACACAGGTACAAACAGAGAGAAGGAAGAAGTAAGATGTCCCCCGACAAACTAAGCCTATATCAGCAAAACTAGGGGCTGAATCTAATCAGCCCTAACTATAAGCTTTATCAAAAGGAAGGTCTTAAGCGCACTCTTAAAAACGGATAGGGTTGTCTGCCGCCCGAACACAGACTGGAAGCTGATTCCACAAATGTGGAGCTTGATAAGAAAAGGCTCTGGCTCCCATTGTACTTTTAGAGACTCTAGGAACAACCAACAACTCTGCATTCTTGAACGCAATGCCCTAGTAGGACAGTAGGGTATTAATGAGTTCTTTAAGGTAAGATGGCGCCTGCCCATTAAGGGCTTGTAGGCGAGAAGAAGAATTTTAAATGCTATCCTGTGTTCTATAGGGAGCCAGTGTAAGGCAGCCAGAACAGGAGTAATGTGGTCCCTTTTCCTAACTCTGGTTAGTACACGAGCCGCAGCATTTTGAATCAGCTGAAGCGACTTGACTGACTTCTTGTACTCCCTGATAATAAAGAGTTACAATAATCCAGCCTAGAAGTAACAAATGCATGGACTAGTTTCTCTCTGCATCGTTTTGAGGCAAGATATGCCTGGTTTTTGCAATGTTACGTAGATGGAAGTAGGCGGTCCTTGAAATTGATTTTATGTGGGCGTTAAAGGATAAATCCTGATCAATATAACACCAAGATTCCTTACAGTCTCACTGGAGGCCAAATTAATGCCATCCATAGTTAGTATATCTTTAGATAATTTGTTTCGTAGATTCTTCGGGCCAAGTACAATAACTTCAGTTTTGGTCGTGTTTACATCAAAAAGTTTAAGGTCATCCACGTTTTTAAGTCCTTAAGGCAGTCTTGAATTTTATTTAGATGATTAATTTCATCAGGCTTGATTGATAAATATAGTTGAGTATCATCCGCATAACAATGAAAGTTTACAGAATGATTCCTTATAATATTGCCTAACGGAAGCATATATAATGTGAACAAAATAGGTCCGAGCACTGAGCCCTGTGGCACTCCAATGGCTAACTTTGGTTTGCGTGGAAGATTCATCGTTAACACGTACAAAACTGAGAGCGTTCAGATAGATAGGACCTAAACCAGCCTAAAGCAGTTCCCTGTATGCCAACTAAGTGCTCTAGTCTTTGCAATAGGATTATCATGGTCGATAGTATCAAATGCAGCACTGAGATCGAGCAAAACAAGAATAGAGACAAGTCCCTTGTCTGAGGCTATCAGAATATCACTTGTGACCCTACTACCAGAGCTGTCTCTGTGCTATGATGTGTTCTAAAGCCAGACTGAAATCTTCAATAAATCATTGTTTTTTAAGTAATCACACAACTGTTTTGCGACCGCTTTCTCAATAATCTTTGAGAGGAACGGAAGATTAGAAATAGCTCTATAGTTGGCTAAAAAACCTCTGGATCGAGGTTGTGCTTTTTAAGAAGCGGGTTTTATCACTGCTACTCTGAATGATTGTGGAACATAGCCTGATAATAAAGACATATAATATTCATTATATATATAATAGATAATTATTCATAATATTAATAAAGAAGTGCTAATTAATGGAAAAACTTCCTTCAACAGCTTAGTTGGAATTGGGTCTAACATGCACGTTGATGGTTTAGAAGAGAGTTTCCATGCTGAACAACGGCAACATGACAACGTTTCCATTGGTCCCTCTTCTTTAGAGAAGACCAGGAAATGATGGATACACGGATCGTGTTCAAATCAATAGGCACGCAATGACTCTAAAGAATAATGATCACGCACCAGACACACATCAGACTAAAGGAACCAGCTGTTTGGGAAATGAGAAGAAGGTAAGAAAGTACAGGTATTTGAGTTCAACATGTAAGAAGTAGAAAGTACAGGTATTTGGGTTCAAAATGTAAGAAGTAGAAAGTACAGGTATTTGTGTTCAACATGTAAGAAGTACAAAGTACAGGTATTTGTGTTCAACATGTAAGAAGTAGAAAGTACAGGTATTTGGGTTCAACATGTAAGAAGTAGAAAGTACAGGTATTGTGTTTCAACATGTAAGAAGTACAAAGTACAGGTATTTGAGTTCAACATGTAGAGTAGAAAGTACAGGTATTGTGTCAATGTAAAGTAGAAAGTACAGGTATTTGTGTTCAACATGTGAGAAGTAGAAAGTACAGGTATTTGGGTTCAACATGTAAGAAGTAGAAAGTACAGGTATTTGAGTTCAACATGAGAGAAGTAGAAAGTACAGGTATTTGGGTTCAACATGTAAGAAGTAGAAAAGTACAGGTATTTGTGTTCAACATGTAAGAAGTAGAAAGTACAGGTATTTGGGTTCAAAATGTAAGAAGTAGAAAGTACAGGTATTTGTGTTCTACATGAGAGAAGTAGAAAGTACAGGTATTTGAGTTCAACATGTAAGAAGTAGAAAGTACAGGTATTTGGGTTCAACATGTAAGAAGTAGAAAGTACAGGTATTTGTGTTCAACATGTAAAAGTAGAAAGTACAGGTATTTGGGTTCAACATGTAAAAGTAGAAAGTACAGGTATTTGGGTTCAACATGTGAGAAGTAGAAAGTACAGGTATTTGAGTTCAACATGTGAGAAGTAGAAAGTACAGGTATTTGAGTTCAACATGTGAGAAGTCAAAGTAAAAAGTTGTCAGAAAATTAAGTAGTGTAAAGTACTGATACCATAAACATGTACTTAAGTACAGTAACAAAGTATTTGTACTCCACTACTTCCCACCTCTGTAAATCCCATTACTGTCTTGAGTGTCTATGGTTTCGGATCCACAACATTCACACTCCTCATGGAGCTGAAAAGATGTGGAGGTGCAGACGTCATCCTGCTGAATAATGCAGAGGTGAGTCTGCTCACACACACACACACACACACACACACACACACACACACACACCACACACACCACACACACACAACACCCACACACCACACACACACACACACACACAAACACACACAACACACACACACACACACACACACACACAGACTGCGACACCATCAACATGCTAATTGCATGCAGATATGTCTCCGTGGCCATCCGGCAGTCGTTCATCATAAGCGGGTTACCGAGCTTAAGGGATCAATATCAATGCCATGTGAGCGTTCCATCAATGTCGCCGTTAGCACATTAATGGCAGAGGACATTTACACAGGTCCCTGACACACACACACAAACACACACACACACACACACACACACACACACACACACACACACACACACACACTCCTTTCTAAACCCTGAATCACAGCTTGATAAATGGTTTGTGATGAATACTCTGGTAAATATTCCTTCTAATGAAAATCTCTCTCTCTCTCACACACACACACACACACACACACACACACACACACACACACACACACACACACACACACCACACACCACACCACACAACACACACACACACACACACACACACACACACACACACACACACACACCACACACACAACTGGGGGTACATATCTGACATGTGGATTAAAGGGAGGAGAGAAGTAAATTAATCATTGGTGGTTTTTCGCTTTTTATGGTAATATCTCTAAGGAATGGATTGCACCCGCTAAAGCCGATAGACGGGTGACATGTTGTTGGTAATAGCGTTGAGATATGGAAGATAAATAATGGTGATATTGGTTGTGAAAAACTCCTATCGATGGATGGCACAGTCAACACTTCATTATTCACCCTCGTCACAGGTCCCTCTGGCCGAGAGAACATCTTAGAAATCGATTAACTGCAGTTTAAAATAAAGTCCGGACCCTGCTGTAGTACTGTCAGTCCGTCACTTATTACTTCAGGAACTGCCTAAGATTGCTTAAGTTTTCCGCCCCGTTAAGACACTACATTAAGGAGAAAGAGGGGGGAACTACGAATGTATGTTTGTTTTTTTTGTTTTTTTTTGTCTCTTTTTTTATATTAATTTTAATTTATTTATTTTAATTTATTTGGTGTGTCTTTGTATACATGTATGTATGTAGGTAGGTACGTGTATGTATGTGCATGTGTACATGTGGGTATACATATGAGTATATGGGTACAAGTATTACTATTCTTTATTCCCTTATCTATACATTTTCTTTTAATATTATCTTCTATATTACTTTACTTTTACCTATACAGGTATCTATCTTATTTATTTAGTTAGTTATTTACTAGCTAGGACCGGGAGGGAGGGAAAGGGGAAAAATAAATAAAAATATTGACTGTAGAAATGTAAACTCATTGTGCCTGACTCAATAAAAAAAAGTAAAAAAAAAGTGTTCCGCCCCTTAACAACGTTCAAAAAGTATTTATTTGTTTGTCTAAAATCAACCGAAAACCCAAAAACGACCAAAACAACAGTTTTGACGTAAATCCAAACAACATCCGACTGAATCCAATGTTCGCGGGTAACATATGTCTTTATGTATGCTGCGATTCACCTACTTATTAGGTATTTAATACCATTAAATAACCACTAAAGAACAAAGAAAATAATGGTTTCATCTCCCACACTTCTCTTAGTTGTGAAATCCATCATTGTTGTTGTATTGTGCAAATAATCGAGGAGGCTGGGTTGGTGTTTTGTTTGTATGATTTGGTGGACGTGCTCATTATGGAAATGGCTGCTTTCTGACATTAAAGCGCTCCCCAATGCTCTTTGGCTCCAGCATCGATGAACACAACTATCAGAAATCACTGGCATTTCATCTGGCAGCGATCTGACCAATGGGGTTGATCATCAGTCCCGTGGTTGTGTGTCATTAACCATTTCATGCTGTGTAGACATCAAGGAGAAGACGCCTGGTGTCGAGCCAGGATTCAGATGTAATGTCCTGCCAGGTCTGTGCTCGGATAAAAGAGCTTTGATACGGCACAGTTTAAGGTCTGCTTTGGAAACAGGATCACAGATTACATTGCTATTTGAATTAGATCAATTATGATTCTTTGAAAAAAGGAAGAAGAAAGCAGAATGAAGTAAACTCGAGGAATACATGGTGAGGAAATATCCGTCTTATTGTTCCACATTACCAAAATACATTCAAGTAATTTCCAGGTGTATATCAGTATGTAGTGTCTCTACTTTAAAGAGTCCTCTCCTGCTGATTTCAGGTGTATATCAGTGTGTAGTGTCTCTACTTTAAAGAGTCCTCTCCTGCTGATGTTCAGGTGTATATCAGTATGTAGTGTCTCTACTTTAAAGAGTCCTCTCCTGCTGGTGTTCAGGTGTATATCAGTAAGTAGTGTCTCTACTTTAAAGAGTCCTCTCCTGCTGATGTTCAGGTGTAATCAGTATGTAGTGTCTCTACTTTAAAGAGTCCTCTCCTGCTGATGTTCAGGTGTATATCAGTATGTAATTTCTCTACTTTAAAGAGTCCTCTCCTGCTGATGTTCAGGTGTATATCAGTATGTAGTGTCTCTACTTTAAAGAGTCCTCTCCAGCTGATGTTCAGGTGTATATCAGTATGTAGTGTCTCTACTTTAAAGAGTCCTCTCCTGCTGATGTTCAGGTGTATATCAGTATGTAGTGTCTCTACTTTAAAGAGTCCTCTCCTGCTGATGTTCAGGTGTATATCAGTATGTAGTAGTGCCTCTACTTTAAAGAGTCCTCTCCTGCTGATGTTCAGGTGTATCAGTATGCAGTGTCTCTACTTTAAAGAGTCCTCTCCTGATGTTCAGGTGTATATCAGTATGTAGTTAGTCCTCTACTTTAAAGAGTCCTCTCCCTGCTGTATGTTCAGGTGTATATCAGTAGTCGTGTCTCTACTTTAAAGAGTCCTCTCCTGCTGATGTTCAGGTGTATATCAGTATGTAGTGTCTCTACTTTAAAGAGTCCTCTCCTGCTGATGTTCAGGTGTATATCCAGTATGCAGTGTCTCTACTTTAAAGAGTCCTCTCCTGCTGATGTTCAGGTTGTATATCAGTATGTAGTGTCTCTACTTTAAAGAGTCCTCTCCTGCTGATGTCAGGTGTATATCCAGTATGTAGTGTCTCCCACTTTAAAGAGTCCTCTCCTGCTGATGTTCAGGTGTATATCAGTATGTAGTGTCTCTACTTTAAAGAGTCCTCTCCAGCTGATGTTCAGGTTTTCATCAGTATGTAGTGTCTCTACTTTAAAGAGTCATCTCCTGCTGATGTTCAGGTGTATATCAGTATGTAGTGTCTCTACTTTTAAAGAGTCCTCTCCTGCTGATGTTCAGGTGTATATCAGTATGTAGTGTCTCTACTTTAAAGAGTCCTCTCCTGCTGATGTTCAGGTGTATATCAGTATGTAGTGTCTCTACTTTAAAGAGTCCTCTCCTGCTGATGTCAGGTGTATATCAGTATGTAGTTCTCTACTTTAAAGAGTCCTCTCCTGCTGATGTTCAGGTGTATATCAGTGTGTAGTGTCTCTACTTTAAAGAGTCCTCTCCTGCTGATGTTCAGGTGTATATCAGTATGTAGTGTCTCTACTTTAAAGAGTCCTCTCCTGCTGATGTTCAGGTGTATATCAGTATGTAGTGTCTCTACTTTAAAGAGTCCTCTCCTGCTGATGTTCAGGTGTATATCATATGTAGTGTCTCTACATGTCTCCATGCTTCAATGTTCAAAAAGCTCTTTATTGTTCACATACTGCCTCTTTTCACCCTCTGTCTGAAACCAGAGGCCAGTCTGCTCTGATTGCTTAGCTGACCGGGTCTGTTGTGATTGGTCGACCGCTTACAGATGTCCCGCCCCTTTGCCTATCACGTACAATGTGTTGGAGAGTAGCAAATAGAAGCGCGAGTGTTACATAGCGATGCTACAGAAGGCGTTTCAGGCAGCGGGGGAGGGTAAGAGCGAGAGGGATTGTAGCCTTTTGAAGACCATTTACATACACTAAAACATCTTTAAAGAACTAAAAGTAGGCCAGACTAAAACATATTTAGTGGCTGTTGTTTGGGATTTACAAAGTAAGAAGTACACGTGGTCACCGCATGTGTGCAGACAGACATGCATCCATGCGGTGGATGATGGTGGAAACGAGCTGACCGTCCTCCGGATGCCCAGTGGAGAATATTCAACCATTTCTCTGTAGATGTTGAGTTGGTCTCCCGGCCCGCGGCGCTGGACAGCTGGCAGCAGGAGGATGTTTTCTAAACCTCACTTTTATGTAGCACTCCTGCGCCAGGGGAAAACATGAAAGTAGGAGAAGGTGATGTTTTTCAGAGGGAATAACCGTGACCAGTAAACAGCAAGCAGAATGTGGCACGGTCTTTTTCTGCTGCATTATACGAGAAGCTGAAGGTGCATCGGCACGCGTGTGAAATGTAATACAGACTAATGTTCCGTTTTGACACGGTGTGGTCAGACAGAAGCACATCTATCTCAGTGACAGCAACAGCATGTATTTGTTGACAGTGAAATACAAAAGGGATACTTCATTCTAAAACGGTCTGTTTTACCACATGTTGTGTTTGGTGACTAGTTGTATGGCCGTGGTTTCAGCAGGAAACCGATGGACTGTCCACTCCAAGTAGGGAATGAGTCCTTACCCCAAGTGAAGGACTTCAAGTATCTCGGGGTCTTGTTCTCGAGTGAGGGAACAATGGAGCGTGAGACGGGCCGGAGAACCGGAGCAGCGGGAGTGGTACTGCAGTCGCTTTACCGCACCGTTGTGACGAAAAGGGAGCTGAGCCAGAAGGCAAAGCTCTCTGTCTACCGGGCCATTTTCGTTCCTACCCTCACCTATGGTCATGAAGGATGGGTCATGACCGAAAGAACGAGATCGCGGATACAAGCGGTCGAGATGGGTTTTCTCCGCAGGGTGGCTGGCGTCTCCCTTAGGGATAAGGTGAGAAGTTCAGTCATCCGGGAGGGACTCGGAGTTGAGCCGCTCCTCCTTCGTGTCGAAAGGAGCCAGTTGAGGTGGTTCGGGCACCTAGTTAGGATGCCACCTGGGCGCCTCCCTAGGGAGGTGTTCCAGGCACGTCCAGCTGGGAGGAGACCAAGGGGTAGACCTAGGACCAGGTGGAGGGATTATATCTCTTCGCTGGCCTGGGAGCGCCTTGGGACCCCCCAGTCAGAGCTGGTTGATGAGGGGAAAGGAACGTTTGGGGCTCTCTGCTGGAACTGATACCCCGAGACCCGACCACGGATAAGCGGAGAAGATGGATGGATGGATGGATGGATGGATGGATGGATGGATGGATGGATAGATAGATGGGATAGATGGATGATGGATGGATGGATGGATGATGGATGGATGGATGGATGATGATGGATAGATGGATGGATGGATGGATGGATGGACTAGTTTTATTCGCTCATCAACCTTGTTTCTCTCATGAATGATAATAGAAACAGCTGATCGTCAACTTGTACGTGTTTCTAAAGGCCTACTCAGCTTTAATACAGAACATATAAACACTCCTATATCTGCTAGGAGAGGGAACATTGGTCTTCTGTCTCGCTGGACAGAACAAAATGTATAAATTGATTGCAGCAGAACCAAAGATATCGTGTTTTTCATTCCACACATTCCTCTTCCTTGTCGAAATGCGACCACATCACCGAGGCCATTCGTCAGGCTCTGCTGCGGCCGCAGAAAGCTTTTAGCTTCAGAGAGATGAACACAAAGCGATGCCAGGGACCTGAGACGTTAGAGAGCAGACCTGAAATCAATGAGTGGAAGCCTCTGGATCCGTTCATGCCAGAACTTCTCTGAGATACAGTTTTCCTTTTGGGTCTCCAAGTGTCCTCAAACCTGCTTTACGATCAGTTTCCTTCAATGGAAAAGCCGTCTTTACCTTTGGGATGTGTTGGGAACGACCCATCAGCTCGGTGATCAGGGTCATCCACACCGTAAGGCTTCTGACCTTCTCTTGCGTCTCGGGTCAGAGGTGACCGAGTGACTTTGTTTGATCTTAAATATTGTGTTTTTCATCCAATCGCCTCGAGACCTTACGTTATCCTCCACACTAGGCCTCTGAACACACACACACACACACACACACACACACACACACACACACACACACACACACACACACACACACACACACACACACACACACACACACACACCACACACACACACACAGTCCACAAGGTCCATCTTATCTTATCTGAACATCCCTGAGTCCCTCCAGAGTTTCTCTCCCACACACTCTCCCCCTGCCTGAAGCGCCTCCATTAGACTCCTGGTTCCCTCTGTAACATCGTGACATCACAATGTGACCACAGTGTTATTGTTTATTATGTTATGCTTCAGTGATATCGCTATTTCTGTTGTTTACACCTTGTTTGTAATTGTGTTCTTCATTTGTTGTTGTCCTTTTCTGTCAAAGCACTTTGGGCTGCTAAATAAATCAAGTGTATTATTACTATATTATTTAAGTACGATGTAATACCTTGTGTTTCTGTACGGCCTCTCCTCTCTTTTCCTGCAGCAGGTTGTATTTCTGCAGCTTTCAGCATCGCTCTGCTGTCAGAGCTTCCCCACCGGAGCAGAGGAATGTCATCGCAGCAATACATCTACCACACACACTCTCTCCACACACACTCTCTCCACACACACTCTCCACACACACACTCTCCACACACACTCTCTCCACACACACACTCTCCACACACACTCTCTCCACACACTCTCTCCACACACACCCTCTTTGTTATGCATTTCTCTGCCCCAGGGATGAGCCCAGGGTACGGGGAGGTAAGCCCGACGTCATCTCACACACGAAGACTTGCTGCTCTTCTAAAATAAGCTTTCGGACGAGCAGTTCAGGATCTAATTTTGGTCATGAGTATCAGAGCTTTAAAAAGTGATACGCTGTGTAATACGGTTCTCCAGAGTGCATCTGAGCAGCGAGTAGTCCTGCATTAAAAGAAGTCATTTAACATCGGGGTCAGAACATAGTCTTTGGTGAGAAGTATGCATGCACTTGCTTCAGTGGATGTACAGTTGTAAAAGGTCATTTGATTACATGTGAAGGTTAAGTGTGTGTGTTGCTGTGAGGTTAAATACATTTAATGTTCTTTCAAAAATGTGCAGTTAATGTTTTAACTACATATGTAGTAGCACTCCATGGCTAACCAAAGTTAGCCATGGAGTGCCACAGGGCTCAGTGCTCGGACCTATTTTGTTCACATTATATATGCTTCCATTAGGCAATATTATAAGGAATCATTCTGTAAACTTTCATTGTTATGCGGATGATACTCAACTATATTTATCAATCAAGCCTGATGAAATAATCATCTAAATAAAATTCAAGACTGCCTTAAGGACTTAAAAACATGGATGACCTTAAACTTTTTGATGTTAAACACGACCAAAACTGAAGTTATTGTACTTGGCCCGAAGAATCTACGAAACAAATTATCTAAAGATATACTAACTATGGATGGCATTAATTTGGCCTCCAGTGAGACTGTAAGGAATCTTGGTGTTATATTTGATCAGGATTTATCCTTTAACGCCCACATAAAATCAATTTCAAGGACCGCCTACTTTCATCTACGTAACATTGCAAAATCAGGCATATCTTGCCTCAAAACGATGCGGAGAAGCTAGTCCATGCATTTGTTACTTCTAGGCTGGATTATTGTAACTCTTTATTATCAGGGAGTACCAAGAAGTCAGTCAAGTCGCTTCAGCTGATTCAAAATGCTGCGGCTCGTGTACTAACCAGAGTTAGGAAAAGGGACCACATTACTCCTGTTCTGGCTGCCTTACACTGGCTCCCTATAGAACACAGGATAGCATTTAAAATTCTTCTTCTCGCCTACAAAGCCCTTAATGGGCAGGCGCCATCTTACCTTAAAGAACTCATTATACCCTACTGTCCTACTAGGGCATTGCGTTCAAGAATGCAGGGTTGTTGGTTGTTCCTAGAGTCTCTAAAAGTACAATGGGAGCCAGAGCCTTTTCTTATCAAGCTCCACATTTGTGGAATCAGCTTCCAGTTTGTGTTCGGGCGGCAGACACCCTATCCGTTTTTAAGAGTGCGCTTAAGACCTTCCTTTTTGATAAAGCTTATAGTTAGGGCTGATTAGATTCAGCCCCTAGTTTTGCTGATATAGGCTTAGTTTGTCGGGGGACATCTTCCTTCTTCCTTCTCTCTGTCTGTACCTGTGTCCTCTCATGTTCCCATTAACCCAGCTTCCCCAAATGTCTTTCTTGTTGGTGTCTATATACGCCGGGATCCGGAGTCATGGATGATCCTGCGGTCCTGTGTCCTGGATCGCGAGCGCTGGATCTTGAGTCGTGGCTGTGGTCCTGGATCATCGGTCCTGGATGGATATCCTCGTGGATTCATCTTCCTATTATACACACATGCATTTCCAAACATTTGGACTACCTATGTTGCAAATGTATTATCTTTTCAATTTCCACACGGCATCTATTGCACGTCTGTCCGTCCTGGGAGAGGGATCCCTCCTCTGTTGCTCTCCCTGAGGTTTCTCCCATGTTTCCCTTTAAACTGGGTTTTCTTCGGAAGTTTTTCCTTGTACGATGTGAGGGTCTAAGGACAGAGGGTCTGAGGACAGAGGGTCTAAGGACAGAGGGTCTAAGGACAGAGGGTCTGAGGATAGAGGGTCTGAGGACAGAGGGTGTCGTATTGTCATACTGATATTCTGTACACACTGTGAAGACCACTGAGACAAATGTAACATTTGTGATATTGGGCTATATAAATAAACATTGATTGATTGATTGATTGATATGTGAACATATAAAATGAAACTTAGAAAATAACAAATAGCAAACAAAGAAACCCATACGAGAGGATTACTATTCTAAATATTAATAAACCACAACCACAAACAGGTTTATTTTAATTACTGTGTTAGCAAAAATGGGCAGAATCTTAAATCTGTTTTATCGGCCATAGCGTTAGCCTTAAATTGCAAGTGAGTTCAAACTCCTTCTTCAAGGAAATCCTAAATCTTAAAATACTTTGATTACCTTATTTTAAATACATTTCTTTATGGCTGCCTATTTGACTCTTATCTATTAAGATGATTATGAGGGGTAGGGGTAGGATTAGGGTTAGGGGTAGGGGTAGGGTAATGTTGTGAATCGAGTGGCCTGTGTTCGTCGTCCATAATATACGCCTGCCCATACCATAACCCCACCACCACCATGGGCCGCGCGATTCACAACATTACCCTAACCCTACCCCTACCCCTCACACTAGATACTGCCTGGTTTTCGGACCCCCCCAGACCCCCCCAATAAAGCAAAACTGCACGTTTCAGAGTGGCCTTTTATTATGGCCAGCCTAAGGCACACCTGTGCAATAATCATGCTGTCTAATCAGCATCTTGATATGCCACGCCTGTGAGGTGGGATGGATTATCTCGGCAAAGGAGAAGTGCTCACTATCACACATTCTTTCAGATTTGTGAACAATATTTGAGAGAAATGGTTATTTTGTGTTTATAGAAAATGTTTTAGATCTTTGAGTTCATCTCGTGAAAAATGGGAGCAAAAACAAAAGTGTTGCGTTTATATTTTTGTTCAGTGTACATCAATTCAACACCAATATTACACGTATATTACATTGTGTTTATGTCCATTATTACATCCATGTAAAATCAATATTACAAGTCTATTACACTGTTATTCCACCCATTTCACAGCCTGTCGAATGACTCCCAAAGAGAAACCATGCAAGGGTTAAACCAAATATAACCTGACTGACTCTTCAAATGATAATTCGGAGCCACTGCAGCATGGCAGCAGATGAAAGGGATCCGCCGGCTCTCACAGCTCCATCACCTCGCGGGAAGCTGCAGCCAGAGGCGTGTTCGGAGGCTCTTCATCACACATGTCTGCCGAGACAGTTCACTTGTGAATAAGAGAGCACTTCATTTGAAACAGTGGGAAAAAGGCACGCCAAATTCAAAATGTCACCATCTAACATGATTAAGCTTAATTGATTCTGAAAGGCAAAACCATCGTGGCAATTAACGCGGGATTAATCGTGCAGCTCCCGAACTGCACATCACGGAGAACAGAAGAGAGAGACTGCGACGTTTAAAGGCCCCCTATCACACTGTTTCCATCGGTATCTCACAGGTCAGTGCAGCATTACCCAGAATCCCCTCTGTTTCAGCCCTGTTTCCAAAGTGCTGATTCTCTGTCTGTTACTTTAGATGAAGACAAGAAGCCCCTCCCCACGCCCCTCTGAGAGACATCTGGTTACAAATAACTCAATGGAGCTCTAGAGGAGACACATGTTGATGTAGAAGAGACATGAAGAACAGGGGACACATCCTGATGTAGAAGAGACATGAAGAAGAGGGGACACATGTTGATGTAGAAGAGACATGAAGAAGAGGGGACACATGTTGATGTAGAAGAGACATGAAGAAGAGGGGACACATGTTGATGTAGAAGAGACATGAAGAAGAGGGGACACATGTTGATGTAGAAGAGACATGAAGAAGAGGGGACACGTGTTGATGTAGAAGAGACATGAAGAAGAGGGACACATGTTGATGTAGAAGAGACATGAAGAAGAGGGGACACATGTAGATGTAGAGAGACTTGAAGAAGAGGGGACACATGTTGATGTAGAAGAGACATGAAGAAGAGGGGACACGTGTTGATGTAGAAGAGACATGAAGAAGAGGGGACACGTGTTGATGTAGAAGAGACATGAGAAGAGGGGACACATGTTGATGTAGAAGAGACATGAAGAAGAGGGGACACATGTTGATGTAGAAGAGACTTGAAGAAGAGGGGACACATGTTGATGTAGAAGAGACATGAAGAAGAGGGGACACATGTTGATGTAGAAGAGACATGAAGAAGAGGGGACACGTGTTGATGTAGAAGAGACATGAAGAAGAGGGGACACATGTTGATGTAGAAGAGACATGAAGAAGAGGGGACACATGTTGATGTAGAAGAGACTTGAAGAAGAGGGGACACATGTTGATGTAGAAGAGACATGAAGAAGAGGGACACATGTTGATGTAGAAGAGACATGAAGAAGAGGGGACACATGTAGATGTAGAAGAGACTTGAAGAAGAGGGGACACATGTTGATGTAGAAGAGACATGAAGAAGAGGGGACACATGTAGATGTAGAAGAGACTTGAAGAAGAGGGGACACATGTTGATGTAGAAGAGACATGAGAAGAGGGGACACATGTTGATGTAGAGGAGACATGAAGAAGAGGGGACACATGTTGATGTAGAAATAGACTTGAGTAGAAGAGACGTGAAGAAGAGGGGACACATGTTGATGTAGAGGAGACATGAAGAAGAGGGGACACATGTTGATGTAGAGGAGACATGGAGAAGTGCACAGAACATTAAACTGCATGTGGTCAACCAATCATCACGAGCCTGTTAAGCTCCACTCCGCCATAAAGGAGGCATCCTCTCCTCATCCAGACTCCTTTCACATTCACACAAAGTGCATTTCTCAAATCTATTCACAGGGGAGAAGAAGAAGCTAAATGATGTCCTCCTTACAAAGAGGCAGGGCGGCCAGCTGGACAAAAGACAAAGTAAACTAAAGGGCAAGCTACTTCAGCTCCACAGAGGAAACTGAAACCGTTTCACATATGTGTATTAGGTTGGCTTAAAGCTTGTATATAAACTCTTCTTGCACTATTTTATCTGTATTATTTTATTATCCTATATATATATTCTTATAAAACGGACAAGTCAAATCAAGCAATCTGATTGGTTCTTAGCCGTGATATACTGAGCGTATACCACGGGTAGAATTGTAAATTACTTTTCACAACAAGTCAGTATCCCTCCGCGTCAGAGAAAACCCAGTATACCGTTGGGCTGAAAAGCAAACTGCTTCGCGTCGGGCCGAACCACGCCCCTTAGCTGTGATAGAAGCCCATTCCCAAACCGCCCCCTACACCCTACCCCTCCGTTTGCGCGTTCACGCGGAGGGTCCGCCATATTGAGGGCTGTTCCAAAGCAACGAGTGTGGAGCGGTGTGGAGGGGGAGTGGGCTATCAAGCCCTCACACAGCGAGTCTGCAGCGGTGCTGACTTGAGACCGGTCTCTACCTGACCGGAGTCACGCTGTGTGTGTCCTCAGGAAACACGCTGTGTACAAGTAGTTCCAGCAAACATCCGCTGATAAACTGCGATGTTAACAACCTCATGATGACCTCATATGTTTTTAACTTAGGATCAAACCTGTGTTTAGTAGAAAAAGGTAAATGTGTGCATTTTATTATAAAGTTGTGTATATTTACAGACCGTTGCAAAAACTAAGAAGCTTATAAACATCAGGTTTAAAACTAAAAGAGCTTTGAAACACAATGAAAGATGTTTGGAGTTTTATTTGAGTTATTCATTTTAACTTTTTGTCTAAGAGATGCTGATTTGAAACCGTTGTTACATACAGTTACGGCACTTCCTGTTTCTGCCGGAGAGAGGGGAGGCCGTCCCAAAGCTTGCTGCTGTGTGTACTCCCTCCATCTGACAGGAGGGAGCCTCGTTGAGCTGCGAGTGTGGCTACAGACGGAGTTCACTCCATCACTGAGGGGTAGGGTGGAGGGAGTGGTTTGGGATTGGGCCAGAATGAGCATATACCACGGCCTGTCGTGAGCTATTGCTTAAATATAGCATTGGTGGAGGAACCTGTGACCTACTTTTTTAAATGTTTTAATAAAGCCTTGGAACTTGAATTGGTGTAATTGAACATACATGGAATTATTGTGTGATTAAACAGTGTTATTACATGGCTTAGTTGAATACTCGATTCTGATTGGTCAATTCAGAACACGTGACACGTTGTTAATACCGAACAGACAGACCGCTGTCAAGGACTTATTGACCGTTGTTAAGGACGCTCACATCTTCAGAAAGAAGTCCGGTCGATTGAACTGTATACAGTTGGGCCGAAAAGCAAACTGCATGCAGTTTGCTTTTGGAACTGGGACAAGAAAAACTGCGGAGAAGTAACGGGGCAGAAACCCTCCTTTTTACGCAGCGGTCCAGACATACACATCAAACGGCGACACATATTCACTTGCCAGTTACTTTGTCATTAGGGCAGGGACGCCTGAGACGCCTCGCTCTGCTACCCACAATTCAGTTCGGCGAAAAAGCGCGGCTACGTGACGTCACCCCATTGAAAGTGAATGGGCAGATTGGAGCAGATTGGAGCTTTCGACGCTGTAGTGTAGATGGGCCGTAACTGTTTTTCAAATGTAACAGTTTGAAAAGCAAGCAAACTGTCTGATTGTCTTTAGTTTTCCGCTGTCGTGTGATAGCAACATGGAGGATTTTAACATTCATTTTAATATATTTGGAGAGCACAGTAATTTGGAGGAATGGTTAGTGGCTGATGAGTCCCCAGTGAAGAAAAGAAAAGACAAGAGCGACAAGAAAACAGCGGAGAATTAACGGGCAGAAACCCTCCTTTTTACGCAGCGGTCCAGACATAGACATCAAACGGCAAAACATACAGTGTGCAGTTACTTTGGCATTAGGGCAGGGATATCTAGATACTTCCCAAGGTTTGACATCATGAGTTGAGCTACTTTTAAAGCAAGCAGCGATGTTTTCAAATCTGTAATCAGAAAGCTCCTCAAAAACGCTATCGAAGCAGTTCCTGCCGTTGCTACGTTAGTTCAAACGGTAACAACGGACTATTTTTTTCACGGATGCATGTCAATTTAAATCAATACAACTATTTTTTAAATCAATAAATCATTTTCTAAATCCATAAAAGCATTTAAATTAATATTGGGAGTCATGACGTTACTTTGTTGAGAAATGTGGCCGTGTAATAAGCGGGATAATGTAGACTTGGTCATTATGGGGAAAAGAACACCTTCATGCCGATCTAGATCCCTCTGCTTCGCGTCGGGCTCCTGATCGGCCTGTCGGTGTTCTTCTCCCCATAATGACCGCGTCGCAGCACATTATCCCTTACTTATCCAATGGGCAATGCTAAGCTAACTTAACGAGTTAGTACACACTACATTACACGTCACTTGTTAGACGCTTTTATCCAAAGCGACTCACATACTCAATACTGTGGACAATCCCCACAGGAGCACGTTGGGGTGAAGTGTCTCAAGGACACAACGACATGCTGACTGCAGTGGGGTTTGAACCTGTGACCCCCTGATCCGAACACCAACGCACAACCCACTGCGCCACACGCCTCCCTCACTATAGCATATCATGAAAACCAACATTAAAAAAACATGCACTTTAACTGGAATGAAATCAAAAACAGAGGGTTAAAATGCCATCTTGACACACAGTATAGGCGAATATTGTGATTTAATAATTTGTATACAAGGGGGGGCATGCTAAGCTACCTAAACTAGTTAGTACACACTTGTAGAATATAATAAAAACTATACAAACAAAGGCTTTACAAGTTGCACTTCAACAAATAAAGAGAGTAATACATATCTCCTTAATTAGATTAGATTATATATACTTTATTCATCCAACATTGGGTAATTGTTTCACTTGTTAGGATAAATAATGTATATTGTATTGCATGGGGCCTGTGAGTGTGTTGCAGGTCCTGCGATGGGGTGGAGTGAAGAGGCCAGTCAGCGGGATCAGGGACACCTGGCCGGAGCCGAGGTGCTATTTAAGCCCAGCTGCCCGGAGTCACATGGCCGGCAGTACTCTCCCAAGGCGGCTGCAGGAGGACTCCCTCCTGCCCCTTTCACACCAGCGCCTTTTCACAGCTCCGGCTCGGAGCTAGAGCCTGAAAAGCGCCGGGTTTTCCTGTTCACACCGCAGCGGCGCCGGCTCTTAGCTCCGGAATCCGCTTCATTTCCAGCTCCAAAAAATTGTCGGTCCAGAGGCAAGAGCTTTGGAGCTAAGAGGCGACGTCGCTTACGTCTTTCTTACGTCGAGGCGTGCAGGAAACTAAACCCACCTCCCCTGAACATGGGTCGACTGTTAGCCTGCCTACCAGC
>JAMFTG010000864.1:45000-100535 GCA_023974075.1 Chaenocephalus aceratus
AGACTGCAAATTCTGCTGCAGTAGAATTCACTATTTGATATAACACTAACATTCCTGACAATAGACCTCAATAGTCATCTTTTATGGTGTACATGCCTTTTTAATAACATTTTTGAATGGAACATTCAACATCTAAATAAATATAACTTAAATACTGTATGACCTCTTAAATTAAAGTGAACATTAACACCAATATTATCATTTATAAAATGCTATAACACAAAAATAACAAAAGCAGCAGATTTGTTTATTAATATACATACCAACTACAAAATAATCGGGTATTAAACAAAACGGAAGTGAAAAGGCCTGATGGTGGCGCTAAATCAGAGCCTATTACCTGTTCTCAGTCTTTTTCTCATCATGCATCTGGTGTGTAGTGATCCAATATCGTTACCATAGCCTTGCCCTTTAACAGTTATCACGAGCCCTGGCTCAGCCTTACTCACCAAGAGCCCAGCGCCGAGCCTTCTTACAGGCAAAGGCACTGATCAAGTCCTTGAAGTCCAGCTTCTAGCCAACTGGCTTTCAATGGACAGCATGGCAAACTGCAAAGCATTATGGGGGGCCAGGGCTGCGGAGCCTAAAGATGGATCTGTTGGTCCTGGCACCGGGCGGAGGGACAACTGATTTAGTATGAATAGCTGCTAAAAATGTACCTGCATTTATTAAATCTCAGCTATGAAATGAAAAACCTCTCTGCATTTTCTGTGAAGATATTAACATTACTTAAAGGTGAGGTAGGTCATTTTGAAATTTTTGAATTTGAAAATACACAACAGAAAAATCTGCCACTTCCTCCGACACAGAGCCCTCCTCCGACACACACAAACGCGCACATGACCAATGAGGGTATGAGATAAGGTTGTGCACAGATGGAAGGCTGACAGGCAGGTAGGCCATCCAGTTACTTTAGCCGGCTCAGACGATTGCGTGCTTTTTACAGCGCCACGGCTTCCACAGAGGAGATTTTGTTATGGATTTTTTGTCAAAGCACAGATATTCATTGCTATCGGGATGTTAAGAGCATTCCATGGAATATAACAAAAGTATCTCGAGCCGGTTTCTCAAACTTACCTACCCCACCTTTAAATGTCAGCAAAACATTACAATTATTATTTACAATGGACTACGCTTAGCTAACAACTAATTTCCACCATCATGGATGTGTGCTCCATGAGTGGTGACATACTGTCGCCCTTTAGTCCCCTCTCTCTTGTCTTTCTCTCCTTTCTTTTCTTCTTGAAAGCCTGACTTGTTAGTCGTTGAGACTTCGTACACACATAAGTACTAGCATCCCTGCTCACATGCTCTCAGTCTCACACAGCGTTTGAAGGCAGGACCAACCATTACATGTAAATAGAGGGGGGGGTGTTCGATGCTTGGATAATTAACTTTTGGAAGAAAATAAGTTTGATGATCGTAAGTTTAGTGAGTACATCATCAATATGACGTTATATTAATGTTAATTATTGATGATTGATGAAGGTTACTTACATTTTTTTTTCTTTGTTCTAAAAATGTTTGGGGCACCTGTCAGTCACGGGCCCTTAGAATCGTCCTAACTTTTCACCCCCTTACGACGGCGCCCCTAGTATAGCAGCAGCAGTAGCAAGCAGTAGTAGTAGTAGTAGCAGTAGTCAGAGGTGGGACCAAGTCATATTGTTTTGCAAGTCCGAGTCAAGTCTTTGCGCTCAAGTCCAAGTCAAGTCTCAAGTCAGGATGGGAAAGTTCAAGTCAAGTCCAATCCTAAACTTTGACAAAACGAGTCATAAACAAGTCGTTAAGTGCTTTTCACCAAATGTAATGACATCGATCACAGAAAATACTTAAATCAAACTGCTCTTTTTTCAGTCACATTAATAATTTAATAATCAATTTTCTCTCTGCTGGTAAAGTAACGTGTGTTTTTTCTATTTTAAGAGGGATCAGTAAGGTAAGGCTACCGTGACGGTTGATTCAGAAGGAGTTTAATGTTTAAGATCCTGATGTTGAGGTGACAGAATGTTTATCACTGTGTACAACATGTTATAAGGGACCCACTATCTATCTTTATGCCAGGGATAATCTGCAGCGAGGCGTCTCTATGGGAAGAAACACCTGCATCTCGATCCCTCTGCAGGTGGTACTTTAAGTATATGTTGGAGGCTAATACTTTTTCTACTTTTACTTGTAACATTTTGAATGCAGGACTTTTTATTGTACAGGGGTTCCTGCAGGTTTCGCCAACGCAAATGTAAGACTTTTTAAGACCTTTTTAAGACCACTTTGAATAGAATTTTTAAGACCTATTTCACGGCAATAAAGTATGAAGAAAATGTATATGAAAGAAGAAACACGTCCCATAATCACTTACAAAGTAAATGTATTCATGTTCAACATAAGAACAGTGACTGAACATAACAGCATAACGGTACAGAACTGTGTTAGACAAAGTGTGTGTGTGTGTGTGTGTGGTGTGTGTGGCTGCCACAATTATGAAAACAACATAATCGGAAAAAACGATTATTTTGCTTTGCTCGGTTGTGACAGTGCACGACAACATATTTGATCTAATTAATTAATTAGTAATGTTTCATTTAATTAATTTTGTATTGTTTTTTCAGTTGAATTATACGTTCAGGGTAATCAACAGTTAAAAAGATACTGTTCAAATATTATTTGTTTTAAGTTCAATAAATGGATGTTTTCAAAGTCAATGAATTAATCGTATTTAATAAATCATTATATTAATTATTGACCAACATAATCTTGCCATAATCGAGCAGCCCTAGTGTGTGTGCGTATGTGTGTGTGCGTTGGTTGTGTGTGAGAGAGAGAGAGAAGAGAGTGACAAGAGCTATATTCAGAGCTCTGCTGCCTTGGCTACACTATTTCATCGTTGCTGTTGTATGATTGGTGTTTAGCTACGGTATTTAGCGTCTACAGCACCTCCGCTTTTAGGGTTGACATAGACCCAAACTTCGCCCGGAGGTCCCCCGGTGTTGTTGCGGGAGCTGCTGCACTAGCTAACGCTCCACTAGCTAACGCTGCATTAGCTGCTGCTCCACTAGCTAACGCTCCACTAGCTAACGCTGCATTAGCTGCTGCTCCACTAGCTAACGCTGCATTAGCTGCTGCTGCCACTAGCTAACGCTCCACTAGCTAACGCTGCATTAGCTGCTGCTGCACTAGCTAACGCTCCACTAGCTAACGCTGCATTAGCAAAACAAACGCTAATTTATTTTGCAAAAAGGTGCAGCGGGCTTCAAAAACATTCCCCTCCACTGGTTTCAACCAAGCACTAAAAAAACACACAAATAAACATTGATTGATTGCTTAGTAGTAGTAGTATTGTCAATCAGTCAATGTTTATTTATAGCCCAATATCACAAATGTCACAACATTTGTCTCAGTGGACTTCACAGTTTGTACAGAATATCAGCATGACAATACGACACCCTTCCTCCCTGTCCTCAGACCCTCTGTCCTTAGACCCTCTGTCCTTAGACCCTCTGTCCTTAGACCCTCTGTCCTTAGACCCTCTGTCTTTAGACCCTCTGTCCTTAGACCCTCTGTCCTTTGACCCTCTGTCCTTAGACCCTCTGTCTTTAGACCCTCTGTCCTTAGACCCGCTGTCCTTAGACCCTCTGTCCTTAGACCCTCACATCGTACAAGGAAACACTTCCAGAGAAAACCCACAGCTTAAGGGAACATGGGAGAAACCTCAGGGAGAGCAGCAGAGGAGGGATCCCTCTCCCAGGACGGACAGACGTGCAATAGATGCCGTGTGTAAATTGAAAAGATAATACATTTGCAACATAGGTAGTCCAGATGTTGGAAATGCATGTGTGTATAATAAGAAGATGAATCCACGAGGAAATCCATCCAGGACCGATGATCCAGGACCACAGCCATGACTCAAGATCCAGGCTCGCGATCCAGGGCTCGCGATCCAGGACTCACAGGACCGCAGGATCATCCATGACTCCGGATCCCGGCGTGTATTGACACCAAAAAGAAAGACATGTGGGGAAGCTGGGTTAATGGAACATGAGAGTACACAGGTACAGACAGAGAGAAGGAAGTAGTAGTAGTAGTTGTTATTTACTTTCAGTACAGGATCTCAGTTGGTGCTAAAGCCACTGTTTGGGTATTTTTCTAAACATCTTAAACACTGAACAAAAATATACACATTTTAGTTTTTGCTCCCATTTTTCAAGGTCTAAGACTTTTCCTATGTAAACAAAAGGCCTATTCCTCAATTATTGTTCTCCTTTTGCGTCTTGGATCTTAGATTTCAGCTCTGGAAGAAAAGTGGAAGATGTGGACGTGCAGCCATTGTGATGAGAAATGACTCTTCACTGGATCAGAACATGCTGACATTTATTCCATTTGCAACAAAAAGTCATTTCATTGTTAAACCACTTACAATGGGCTTTGTACATTTAGTTAGACTCTATACATGGAGACAGTCTGTGACGAACGTGAAGTGATCATGCCAGTAATGATTCAGATTCACAAATTCATGATGTTAAATGTACTACTACATTAGACTAAAGCAGACAGGATTGTTTTGATCCTATGAGATTCAGAACATCTGTAGAAGCGAAAATCATTTGAAGCTAATTTAACAAAAGGATAAATAACGTTATTTCCATCCGTCTGTATATCAGCAGGTTCAGGTTTTTAGCCACAGCTGGGAGAGCAGATCATCCCAGATGTTTATTTTCTCCTGCTGCTTCCTCCAGATGTTGGAGGTTATCTGGGAGTTGTAGTCCCTCCAGCTCAGCCTGAGGTCTGAAGCGTTTGTGTATGCCTCCTATTGTTAACTATTTACCACTCAGAGAAACAGCTGCTCCTGCTGTCCAACGAGGAATTCACTTCAATAGATTTCCCTCAAACAATATGCACAAACATATTATTAACTTTTAACACAATCTTGTTATAAATCAGAAATAAGTTTACTCCTTTATACGACATTTGAGAATATACTTTAGGGAATCCCCTTGTTACGTTATGGAGACGAGAGAAATAAAACCTTTGTGGCTCAGCTTGTGAATCCCAATGTAATATTGAAACGCCAAAACCCGAGAGACTATTACAAAAATATTTATTTAAAACATTCATTTATTTAAAATACAATAAACATTTTTGAGGTCTCCTATCATGCAAAACACACTTTTTGATGTCTTTATACATAATTGTTGTGTCCCCGGTGCGTCAGGGAACTCACAAAGTGTCAGGAAATAAAACCCTCTCTTTTTTCCTCAGTACCCACATCTCTAAAAATGGGGGAACAACGGAGCTGATCCAGAAACAATCAGAAACGTCCCTATCAGAAACAATGCATGACTGTTTTGGACCTAATATGGTATTTTTTTTACATTAGCAAGCATCGCTAACACTCAGAGCTAATACATGTTTTTATATTTTGTTATCGGAGACCCATATATGCCTATAGATAGCATTATAGGAAACCTTTAAATAAAACCATGGGCTTCTGGAGGACTGGCCACACCATTGATAATCCCCAGTGGAGTCCATTAGACGCATTTGTTTACTTCCAGAACATTGACATCATTAAGGGGACACCTCTGCTTCTATTGGCTTGCTCTCCAACACATTGCACGTGATAGGCTAAGGGGCGGGACATCCTTAAGCGGTTGACCAATCACAACAGAGCCAGACAGCTAACCAATCAGAGCAGACTGGGCTCTGGTTTCAGACAGAGGGTGAAAAGTCGTACAAAATACAAATCTGAAAATAACTCGCCTTTAAGAAACAAAGCCTCACAATCTGTTGAGGATCTGTATCAATAACATCTCTGCAGCTCCACATTAAAATAGTATAGAGGCGTGTGGCGCAGTGGGTAGTGCGTTGGTGTTCAGATCAGAGGGGCACAGGTTCAAACCCCACTGCAGTCAGCATGTCGTTGTGTCCCTGGATAAAAGTGTCTAACAAGTGACATGTAATGTAATGTATTCAATCAAACAAAGAGCTTCCCCTGATTTGAGTATTACACAAATCCATATTGAGCTTTAGAAAACAGTTCTATTGATGATTTAGCCCTCACATGTGGACATTTCAAAGTGACTGACAGACATTGTGTAAAAATGGCACTTCGTGAGGGTGAAACTTGATAGGCACTCTTTATTTCATCAAGTCAAGCTATGAGTGCTAAAACGGCTTTCAGCCCGCCTGTGTGTCAGCGTGTTAGGTACTGCTGTAACTCAGATGGATTGCTTGATAACATTGTTAGTTTAATTATATTTAGCCTAAAACCGTGTTCCTTTCTTCACAGAGCTTAATTTGAAGATTCAGTCTGGCCCCAAGATTGTGTTAAAAACATCTTAAGCTATCACAATTACATTCTGTGTTAACGATACAAAAACAACATCGCTTGATTTGATGCTTCAGTTAAAGAGTGCAGCCTGCAGTGAGAGACACTTTGACTGTTCCCAGCAGGCCAACTATCGTGTGAAGAAAGGTATATTATACGATTACACTGCTGAGTTGAATACTCAATTCTGATTGTCAATTTTGACATTTCAACGGTCTGCTATTTTTCGATAACAGAACGTGCTAAGGAGTTTCAAGGGAACACATTGTGTTTTATATAAATCTGCAGAAAGAAGTAAAGCAATGTGTGTTGTCCACAGCTGACTTTAAATAGACCTAGACACATGATAACACATCCCTTGATCCTCCTTAGCAACGGTCTGTTCACCCTAGCAACGGTCTGTTCTCCTCAGCAACAGTCTGTTCTCCTTAGCAACGGTCTGTTCTCCTCAGCAACAGGTCTGTTCTCCTTAGCAACGGTCTGTCATCCTTAACAACGGTCTGCTAGTTCGAAATAGCAGACCTCTGGGATGTCCAAAAACCAACCAAGCCATTGTATAAGTATACATACTTGTACATGTGTAAATAGACAGAGTGTATAGGTGGACTGTGTTGCTCCTGCTCAGTGTGTGGAGTCGGTGCAATCCTCAGATCTGTCTTGTTTAACAAGGTTGTGTTTGAATGTCTTCCTAATGACAGACATGACCCTTGGAGGGGCCGTTATCCATCCAGTGTGTGTGTGTGTGTGTGTGTGTGTGTGTCTGTGTGTGACCGTGGTTTCTCACGCCAGTGCACACAGTTGTGTTTTTGCCAATCCCCTTCTTTGACTCCGTGCCAAAAGTTGCCGCTTGGCTGAGCATTAAATCTAGTGAAGGAATGAGTTTATTTTCTTTGCTTTGAGAGGCCATATTTATCGTTTTCAATTATCTCAGATCCATAGAAGCTGACCCCTGCTCTCGGTCTGAGCCACTGGAGAGGAGACGCACCAACTGGACGTCCAAAACTGGGCTCTGTGCTAAATAATTTCAGATGAGTGTGTCTATGTTTTCATCACACACACTCACACACTCCATTTGTTCAAACGCGCGTCGGTGTCCTTGAATGAACCGTTATCAAATGCACCTTGAAATCCAAACACACCATCGCTCAAACCTCCTCCCTCGTGCGATACAACGTCAACACACTTCCGATGGGGATATTAAATTAATAACAGCCTTGACGTTAAACTCTCATCATCCTGTCATGAGATTTGCCGCTGGCCCACGACGTTGTTTCCTTTGAACGAAGGAGTGTATCGACGTAACCCCCCCACTGTTAGCTGCTTCAAACCAACGGCTGTAACGGACAGGAAGTGATGCCGTCTGCAGCGCGCGTGCCCCCCACCCACTCTGCGCTGAACTCAGTCTGCTTTTTATGTTGATTGTCTACATTTGTGATTATGGAGCATAACACTGTGTGTGTGTGTGTGTGTGTGTGTGTGTGTGTGTGTGTGTGTGTGTCTGTTTGCTCTCAGCAGTTTGCAGAGGAATGATAGTGAGGGCATGTAGATAAAACTAACAGCTTGTTTCGCAGAGCACACATTTGGGGAACCGCATCGAATTCCTAGTCACAAAAACACACACACACACATACACACACCACACACACACACACACACACACACACACACACACACACACACACACACACACACACACACATACACATATACACACACACACACACCATCAATAACACATATGGACCTATTGCTATAAGGTTATTTATCATTACTATATACGACACCCACAGCTAAAGTAAACTGTTTAAACCAAAAGCTTATACAGTACGCTTAGTTTCTTCATAGGATAATGGCGCATGAAATAGCTCGGAGGACCATACATTTAAAGAGGCCCTATTATGCTTTTTGTTATGCGTGTTTTATATACTACACATTGTACGTGATAGGCTGAGGGGCGGGACATCTCTAAGCGGTTGACCAATCACAACATAGCCGGCCAGCTAACCAATCAGAGCAGACTGAGCTCTGGTTTCAGACAGAGGGTGAAAAGAGGTGCTGCAGCACAGGCAGTATGAGAAGAATAAAGAGCTTTTTTAACGTTAAAGCATGAAGACACTACATACTGATATACACCTGAACATCAGCAGGAGAGGACTCTTTAAAGTAGAGAGACTACATACTGATATACACCTGAACATCAGCAGGAGAGGACTCTTTAAAGTAGAGACACTACATACTGATATACACCTGAAGATCAGCTGGAGAGGACTCTTTAAAGTAGAGACACTACATACTGATATACACCTGAACATCAGCAGGAGAGGACTCTTTAAAGTAGAGACACTACATACTGATATACACCTGAACATCAGCAGGAGAGGACTCTTTAAAGTAGAGACACTACATACTGATATACACCTGAACATCAGCAGGAGAGGACTCTTTAAAGTAGAGACACTACATACTGATATACACCTGAACATCAGCAGGAGAGGACTCTTTTAAAGTAGATACACTACATACTGATATACACCTGAACACCAGCATGAGAGGACTCTTTAAAGTAGAGACACTACATACTGATATACACCTGAACATCAGCAGGAGAGGACTCTTTAAAGTAGAGACACTACATACTGATATACACCTGAACATCAGCAGGAGAGGACTCTTTAAAGTAGAGACCACTACATACTGATATACACTTGAACATCAGCAGGAGAGGACTCTTTAAAGTAGAGACACTACATACTGATATACACCTGAACATCAGCAGGAGAGGACTCTTTAAAGTAGAGACACTACACACTGATATACACCTGAAACATCAGCAGGAGAGGACTCTTTAAAAGTAGAGACACTCCATACTGATATACACCTGAACATCAGCACGAGAGGACTCTTTAAGTAGAGACACTACATACTGATATACACCTGAACATCAGCAGGAGAGGACTCTTAAAGTAGAGACACTACATACTGATATACACCTGAACATCAGCAGGAGAGGACTCTTTAAAGTAGAGACACTACATACTGATATACACCTGAACATCAGCAGGAGAGGACTCTTTAAAGTAGAGACACTCCATACTGATATACACCTGAACACAGCAGGAGAGGACTCTTTAAGTAGAGACACTACATACTGATATACACCTGAACATCAGCAGGAGAGGACTCTTTAAAGTAGAGACACTACATACTGATATTACACCTGAACATCAGCAGGAGAGAACTCTTTAAAGTAGAGACACTACATACTGATATACACCTGAACATCAGCAGGAGAGGACTCTTTAAAGTAGAGACACTACATACTGATATTACACCTGAACATCAGCAGGAGAGGACTCTTTAAAGTAGAGACCACTACATACTGATATACACCTGAACATCAGCAGGAGAGGACTCTTTAAAGTAGAGACACTACATACTGATATACACCTGAACATCAGCAGGAGAGGACTCTTTAAAGTAGAGACACACTACATACTGATATACACCTGAACATCAGCAGGAGAGGACTCTTTAAAGTAGAGACACTACATACTGATATACACCTGAACATCAGCAGGAGAGGGACTCTTTAAAGTAGAGACACTACATGCTGATATACACCTGAACATCAGCAGGAGAGGACTCTTTAAAGTAGAGACACTACATACTGATATACACCTGAACATCAGCAGGAGAGGACTCTTTAAGTAGAGACACTACATACTGATATACACCTGAACATCAGCAGGAGAGGACTCTTTAAAGTAGAGACACTAAATACTGATATACACCTGAACATCAGCAGGAGAGGACTCTTTAAAGTAGAGACACTACACACTGATATACACCTGAACATCAGCAGGAGAGGACTCTTTAAAGTAGAGACACTACATACTGATATACACCTGAACATCAGCAGGAGAGGACTCTTTAAAGTAGAGACCTAAATACTGATATGGGTAGCAGTGTGGTTCCATAGCCATAACCAATAAAATAACAATACACATATACAGTATGTCAGCCATTAGATTCAAGTAGCTGAAAAAAACCTAATATGCCCTTTTTACTTCACAATATAAAATGAGAAAGTGTGGATGAAAAAAGGGTTGAAAATATGAGCAGCAGTTCTGTTTTTTTATTGATCTATTTATTCAACTTTTCAGTGATACATCTGGACTATTTTTCCTTCAGATGAATCAACCAGAGGATGTTTTCTACATTTTGCTTCAAACAAATACCCAGGCCGTTCCATTGCATTGTAAACGATGTCATGTATAGTCTGCATATTACCGTCTCATGACATAGAGCAGGGGTGTCAAACTCAAGGCCCGGGGGCCAAATCCGGCCCGCGACTTCATTTTATGTGGCCCTGCAAGAGCTTGCAAATAATATAATAAGTTTATTATATGGTTACATGCCGCTTTAAAGAAGCACGTTGCCAATAAACTACATGTCCCACAATGCATCTCATTTTGTGACATGCACACTGAAGAGACTTGCAATTATTTGCCCTAGACTTTTGCCTTCAGGCGTAGTTCATTATGAAGTTATTAACCTATCCGACAATAATCCAATCCAATATATTACATTATTTTATATATATTATATATGTATATAGTCTTAAAGTTACTACTGGCCCTTTGAGTGCCACCATAATGATAATGTACCCGCTATGAAATTGAGTTTGACACCCCTGACATAGTCACCCTATCCCCATTCAGATAATGTTGGGAGATAAGTGTGTACTGCTAAACAGAGTTTCTCCATTATGTTTCCCTTCAGGGCAACTCGCCAGGCTTTACGCTGTCCCCGCATAAAGGGGCGGATATAACTGATCATTCGGCAATACAGAACCAAGAGCCATCTGTGTCCTGGCAAAACGCTCTGGTCCGGTGGTTTTAGCATCTGGATTAAGCCGCTGTCATGCAAGCTGAATCATAAAATATGCAATGTCTATCTTTCCTCTGGCCCTAGTTATCCGTGCTGCTAACAAAAGCCTGGATGATGCACTTCAAATTTACTTTTAAACGACTTTCCTGCACAGTGATTGTTTGCCAAAGCTGCCAAGAAGTACTTAGCATAGTGTTGCCTCTCGAGCTCTTCAACCCACGACGTGAAACACACACTCCTACATTTGAATAGAAGGTAAGTACTCAGTGCATGGCTGTTTTAAAATGATGCGCCAGCTTGAGAAAGCCTTTCCAAAACAGCCTTTTAAAGCACTAAAGCAGCTGGAAACCACTTAAACGCTAAAGACTTGCCGTATCCAGTGGGGTTGTGAGCAAAATGTACTTGTTCAGGTGTCAAATGGAGAAATAGGAGGAAGCTAATGTTCATGACGTTATAGTAGCTGAAGGCGAGTCCGATGTTTAATCTCAAAACGTATAATCTTTTTGGTAAATCTGTACAATAAAAATATTATGCTAACTTAGCTCATAGCATTTTTTTATAGCATAACTGGGTTACTTTTCATAATGAGGATAATGTGTTGATTAACATACAAAAAGGCCTTATTATACTTTTTGGGGTTGTCCCTTTCCTGTGGTGCAGGGGTGCCCAACCAGTCGATCGTGAGATGTGTCTAAATATAGAACAACAATATTCTGTTTTATCGTTAATGTCCTCTAACATAATCTTCCTGTGCCAGAATAATGCACTTGAACGCAGCCAAGCTTTGTGATTGGCCGGCGTGACCCCATGTGTGGGGGCGTGGCTGGTGGGCAGTGGGCACTAGTTCGCTAACGTTGTCCGTGGCAACAGGAGTGACACTCCACACACAAGACCGCAATTATGGCAGAAGCAAAAAAAAACAAAATGTATAATTTTCACTCCGAGTGGGAGGATGATTATTTTTGTATCTATTCCAATTCAAAGTCCATCTGTCTCTCGTCTGCAATGCGAGCGTGGCTTTACCGAAGAAGGGTAATTGAGAGCGGCATTTCAAAACAGTGCACAAAAGCTACGAGACGGAATTCCCTCCTAATTCTGCCCTACGCTCTTCTGTTCGTTGCGTGCATATGTAACATGATGTGAACACATCATTATAAGTTTGTGAATGTTTAATTCATAATAAGTTGTGAATTTTAACAGATGAGATTATTTCATTTCATATTTTAAGTTTCGTTTCCCGTGGGAACACCTTCCCGTTGCACGTCGTTTTTTACTTCCGGTATGTATGTTCCACCCTCCGGACTGGCCATCTGGAGAATCTGGAGAATCACAGAACAGCCGGTCGTCAAGGGCCGGCTCGATTCGCTGACGGCCGTCACTGCCCTTCATTTTGTATGTTTTTAAAAAGGCATCATTGAAGTTGCACCGACAGAGGTCCGCCGCTTCCCCGCTGCGAGGCTCCCCCCAGTTGACAGTTCGCTAGCACCCCCCCCCCCCCCCCCCCCTCTATTTGGACTGGTAGATCTCGGCAGACTGGCGACTTTAAAAGTAGCTCTTGGTTAAAAAGGTTGGGCACCCCTGCTGTAGTGTGTTGTATATGTTTTAGTGCATGTAAATGGTCTGCAAAGGCTACATGTCTGAAACACCTCGATTGGACTCCTTTGTTTACTTCCTGAACATAGTGACATCACTACAGAACACCCGCTCTCCTATTGGCTAGCTTTTAGACACATTTAGTGGTTGACCAATCACAACAGAGCTGGCCAGCTAAATAAAGTAAAGGTGAAAGCAGGTCATTAGGAAAGCAGCAATCACTGGTAATTCCAACAGTGTTTGTTCTTGGGAGTATCCGAATCCCTCTGCTCCCTTTACAGCCACCTGAAGTCATCAGCTATACGAAGCAGAGGATGGAAACATAAAGGAGATATAACATCAGCGTTTCATATCGTATCCGGCTGAACCAGAGGAGCCGTCTACATTTTCCACTGCGCCCACCTGACGCTGACATTACCCAACACGGCTCTCTGGATATTACAGTAAAGTTGGCTGAGTGTGAAGCGGGGAGTTTTGTAAGCTAATGTACATGTTCGCAGAGAGGGCAAAAGTACACTCACCCTTTACTCAAGTAGAAGTACAGATACTGGTGTTTACAAATACTCTGGTGAAAGTAGAAGTACTGACTAAAGTTCTTTACTCAAGTCAAAGTAAAGAGGCTTTGAAGTGTACTTCAGTAAAAAGTACCCATAGCTAGCAGCTGCTTTAAAGAGTACCTGACCTCCCTTTATATTAATAGAACAATGATGTCATTGTTAGCTAATGAATGTTTCCATGGTGACCAACGGCAACATGACAACGTTTCCATTGGTCCCTCTTCTTTAGAGAAGACCAGGAAGTGATGGATACACGGATCGTGTTCCAACCAATAGGCACGCAGTGACTCTAAAGAATAATGACCACGCACCAACACACATTCAGACTAAAGGAACCAGCTGTTTGGGAAATGAGAGAAGAAGAAAGTACAGGTATTTGAGTTCAACATGTAAGAAGTAGAAAGTACAGGTATTTGTGTTCAACATGTAAGAAGTAGAAAGTACAGGTATTTGAGTTCAACATGAGAGAAGTAGAAAGTACAGGTATTTGTGTCAACATGTGAGAAGTAGAAAGTACAGGTATTTGAGTTCAACATGTAAGAAGTAGAAAGTACAGGTATTTGAGTTCAGCATGTAAGAAGTAGAAAGTACAGGTATTTGAGTTCAACATGTAAGAAGTAGAAAGTACAGGTATTTGGGTTCAACATGTGAGAAGTAGAAAGTACAGGTATTTGAGTTCAACATGTAAGAAGTAGAAAGTACAGGTATTTGAGTTCAACATGTAAGAAGTAGAAGTACAGGTATTTGTGTTCAACATGTAAGAAGTAGAAAGTACAGGTATTTGTGTTCAACATGTAAGAAGTAGAAAGTACAGGTATTTGAGTTCAACATGTAAGAAGTAGAAAGTACAGGTATTTGTGTTCAACATGTAAGAAGTAGAAAGTACAGATATTTGTGTTCAACATGTAAGAAGTAGAAAGTACAGGTATTTGGGTTCAACATGTAAGAAGTAGAAAGTACAGGTATTTGGGTTCAACATGTAAGAAGTAGAAAGTACAGGTATTTGTGTTCAACATGTGAGAAGTAGAAAGTACAGGTATTTGTGTTCAACATGGAGAAGTAGAAAGTACAGGTATTTGTGTTCAACATGTGAGAAGTAGAAAGTACAGGTATTTGTGTTCAACATGTAAGAAGTAGAAAGTACAGGTATTTGTGTTCAACATGTAAGAAGTAAAAAGTACAGGTATTTGTGTTCAACATGTAAGAAGTAGAAAGTACAGGTATTTGGGTTCAACATGTGAGAAGTAGAAAGTACAGGTATTTGTGTTCAACATGTAACAAGTAGAAAGTACAGGTATTTGTGTTCAACATGAGAGAAGTAGAAAGTACAGGTATTTGAGTTCAACATGTTAGAAGTAGAAAGTACAGGTATTTGAGTTCAACATGTAAGAAGTAGAAAGTACAGGTATTTGAGTTCAACATGTGAGAAGTAGAAAGTACAGGTATTTGAGTTCAACATGTAAGAAGTAGAAAGTACAGGTATTTGGGTTCAACATGTAAGAAGTAGAAAGTACAGGTATTTGGGTTCAACATGTAAGAAGTAGAAAGTACAGGTATTTGGGTTCAACATGTAAGAAGTAGAAAGTACAGGTATTTGTGTTCAACATGTGAGAAGTAGAAAGTACAGGTATTTGTGTTCAACATGTAAGAAGTAGAAGTACAGGTATTTGTGTTCAACATGTGAGAAGTAGAAAGTACAGGTATTTGTGTTCAACATGTAAGAAGTAGAAAATACAGGTATTTGTGTTCAACATGTGAGAAGTAGAAAGTACAGGTATTTGAGTTCAACATGTAAGAAGTAGAAAGTACAGGTATTTGTGTTCAACATGTAACAAGTAGAAAGTACAGGTATTTGTGTTCAACATGAGAGAAGTAGAAAGTACAGGTATTTGAGTTCAACATGTGAGAAGTAGAAAGTACAGGTATTTGAGTTCAACATGTGAGAAGTAGAAAGTACAGGTATTTGGGTTCAACATGTAAGAAGTAGAAAGTACAGGTATTTGAGTTCAACATGTAAGAAGTAGAAAGTAGGATACAGGTATTTTTAGGACTTGTTTCTGCATCGCTCTTTCAGTGAAAGATGTTATTCAGGAGAGCTTTTCTTGACTTCGTGTTTGAGTGTCGCTGAAGCTCCCAAAACAACAATGCTGCTTTCCTTATTTTTCTGACATGTAATCCTCACGGTGGAATAACCACATGCTGCACTCTGAAAGGTGTTTTAAAAGTCAATGAGGCAAGGCAGGTGTATTTATACCGCACCTTACACACGAGGCATGTGAAAGTGCTTTAAGGCAAGGCAACATAACTACGTTATCCTGTGACACACATACAGTCATTAATAAGTCATAACACAAGCCCAAATAATACATGACGGGTTCAAACACAAGTCGAGTGAGTCACTGCAGAAGCAGAAGAGAAACACAGAATGATTTGCGTTTGACCCCAAAAAGCTAACAGGCAGAATATGAAGAGGGAATGATTATAGAATAACAAATAATAGTATTCTGGAAATGGAAATCCCCCAAAGCAGACACGGCGGGGGTCCCGCCTCGCCGCCTGTAAGAATCCTGCTCTGTGAAATGGATGTGTGACTCACTCTCTGCTCCCGCTGTGCCGCTCTGTATCCTGAATGAAACCAGGAGGCAACAACACGTCCTATCGGGATCAATAACACAACCAGCATATCATCACTGACACACGACCCGATACATGCGCTTACATTTAATACTCTTTAAATCCAGGGATTAGAGGGGTAGGTTAGATTTGCAAATCTCCCTTCTTTGATTCTTGTACATTAGAGAAATTAAAAGACTAGAAATAAACAATTCAAAATGTAAACATCTCAAATAGCATAAACAGAAATAGGAAAGTAAACATGTGGAAATACACATTTACAGTAATAATATATAGCAGGATATTGTATATACATTAATTGTGTAAGGAATGGAATATTAAATTTGACACAAACTGGAAGATTGACAATAAATTTGACTTGGACTGTGTGTGTGTGTGTGTGTGTGTGTGGACTAGCATTACTATACTTATGGGGACCTACACCTGTTTACATAGTCACGTGTGGGGACTCGCCTCCCTTATGAGGACAAAATGGAGGTCCCCATAAGGGGGATCATGAATTTTAGGGTGAAGACTTGGTTAGGGTTAGGCATGTGTTGGTTATGGTTAAGGTTAGGATAAGTCTCCAGGAAATGCATGTAAGTCAATGTAATGTCCCCTGAAGTGATGTATACATGGTATGTGTGTGGGTGTGTGTGTGTGTGTGTGTGTGTGTGTGTGTGCACACGAGTTAACCACTCATCTGTCCTCTGTCGCTTCCTCTGCCTTAATTCACCCTCAGTGAAGGAATACACAATCGCTTTAAGAAGCAGCGATAATCATTGTGTGTCGTTGTTTAAACTGCTCTGATTGGTTAGCTGGCCGGCTCTGTTGTGATTGGTCAACCGCTTAGAGATATCTCGCCCCTTAGCCTATCACGTACAATGTGTTGGAGCGCTAGCCAATAGAAGCACGAGTGTTACAAGGTGATGTCACTATGTTCCAGAATTTGAGGATTTTATCCTTTGCAGACCATTTACATGCACAGAAACATATATAACACACTACAGGAGAGGGTGTGTGTGTGTGTGTGTGTGTGTGTGTGCGTGCGTGTGTGTGTGTGTGTGATGGTACTGTAACTTCTGTCTTCTGATAATCTGCCAATTACCAATGTCTGCTCGGAGCCAGGAGTCCGCCTTTTCTCTCTCTGTCTCCATGGTAACCTCTTCAGGGGCTGACAGAGGGACTGAGGATGAACTCGGGGATTAAAGTCTGACAATAACTGCGGGTCTTTCTTTATCCGAGCCCAAAGCACACTGAGAAAACACTTTTTTAAATGTTTGTGTATTCAGCCTGAGCGCTTCTTCCCTTAATGAAAGTGCTACATTTGAAGGCAGTGCTGCGGCAATACGTCCTAAACCCCGGGTATGAGTTAGCATGTCACATGTTTATCTATTATTACAATAAGCAGTTTCTTATTCCACTGTACAGGATTTCATATTACATCTTTGCTCATCTTATTTTATTTTACTTGCATATAGTTAACGTCTCCTGCATTATATTTCTGGAACTAATATATTTCTACTCTGTTTTTTCTTGCACTATTTTATCCCTCCTGTTGTCTTCGGGTCAAATCTGACCGATGTACTACTTTCATCAATCATAACTTTTTTGTTTTACATTCGATTGCATCAAGGCTTCATGATATCCGTCACAGGAGACATGTGAACATATACGATGGCTGATCAACACTTTCATTGGATTTTGGATGATTTAGCCAACTTTGTAACAGCATGGTGTTCCCGGTCTGACCGCCATAAAGAAAAGGAATTAGTAACCATCTGGATCGGATAAAAAACACACACACACACACACACACACACACACACACACACACACACACACACACACACACACACACACACACACACACACACACACACACACACACACACACACACACACACAGAACAATTTGATACATTTCCCGCTCTTATGTGCCCCTCCCCCCACATGGATCACACCTGACACACCAATACATGTTCAGTGTCTGTTCTTTGTATATTTACTGCAGTTCTTCATGTGTGCCAGTAGTCTGATACAACATGTACAGTTTGAAAGGGTGTTAAATGAAATGTGGTGATGATTAATGTTTTTTGTGTTAATGTAATGGCAGTTAAAACAGGACCGGCCAAATTTGACCGAGAACACCAAAGTAAGGGGGACACGAAGACAATAGAAGGGTTAATAGTTTGTTTATTTAGTTGTATGTCTTATATTGCATTGTTGGAGGAGCCTGTGACTTCCGTTTTTCATTGCATATCTATACTGTAGCTGTTCTTATGACATTAAGGCTTTAAAGAACCTTTGATTTGACCACCTTCAGTTCCCTTGTTTTGAAGTCGATGCCACTCGAGACATGTCACCGTAAATTCCTCCTGTGGGTATTGTCCGCAGTATTCAATGTATTACATTCTAATATATGTAATATGTGATGCATTGAGCATGTGTTGACTTCCTTATCAGCCTAAAAAATACATCATAACTGGACCACTCAATTTATTTCTTTGCTTTGCCGTATAAGTGAAAGTAAACGTCAAGAAGGTAAAACAAGTACATTTTGCCTCGAAAGGGAGTAACATCGTACTAAAATATGACATCTTTGACAGAAAAATAGAAAGGAGCCCTTGATGTTTTTGTACCATCATGTCAGGCCCGTCCTCATCATAAAAGTCCCCCAGCAGAGAAAGCCAAAGGCCCAACACATTACCACAGCCTCCCCAGAGACTCTGTCTGTTGGAGTAACTCATGCGTCAGAACAGGAAGGTCACATGTTACCTGGAGTTACCTGGGAGACATGTCGGCTCGGTACATCACCATTCAGCCCACAGAGTGCGTTCAGGGTCCCTTCAGTGTATCTGAATTATTTCTTGTCACTTTCTGCTCACCCTGGCCGACACACTCTCTTTCCCAAGGCTTCATAGGAGACATGTTGCTCCCCTTTGGGACTCTTTCGGACTGGGAGTCAGAAAGTCTGCATGTGGAGGATTGATGGATGGGTCAGAGACTCAGGACTTTCATCCTCTGTTCATGTCTCGTATGGAACCACACGTCAACATTGAGCTATTTTAAGTTACCTAGATTCAAGATTCAAGGCTTTTGTTGACATTTGGAGCTACAGTGCAGATATGACAATGACACTCTTAGGTCACAGGCTCCTCCAACATGGCAACACCATAACACAGACAAAGTAGTGCAAGTTAATAACATAAAATAGTGACTACCATTCCACACATACCCGCCTTTTTCTCTACAACCCATCACTAAACGTCTCTTCAGTTCATTTAAGGTTTAAGCCCGCGTCACACTGTCCCGAAGTTGACACCCGATGGACACACGAATATGGAATTGTGAATTTTGCACGAAGATGGCCCCGAACCACACGAAGGCAACATTTACATTACATTTAAGAAATACAACTGCAACGAAAGTACCAAAAACAATGATGTTACAGTGCTATGATACTGTACTGATATCTTCAGACTTTGTTCTTTACTTTCTCCGTCTTTATATGTAGAAGATATTACGTTTTCTCCGTCATGTTGTTTCCATAGCAACAACAACTTCCTGTCAACTCTCCTTCAAAATAATATATTATATCCTTTTCAGTTTCACAGAACACAAATTGGGTTATTTACATAATATGTTTACATGATTTTGTTGTGCAATAAAACAACCCGATGGACACACGATAAAGGAAACGTTCAAATTCGGCTGTGATCGTAGCAACATCGGGCCGTTCGTGACGGCATCTTAAGCCAGCGTATGACCGCTGGCGGAGTTTCTCAGGCTCCGGCAGAAACTTCGTGAGCAGTGGCAACATCTTTGGCACGCCAAAAAAATTGCCGAAGGACCTTGAGAAGGTTCATTTTCGTGTTGAATTCGTGTGTCCATGTCGCCCTTCGTAAGGCCATCGTGAGGGCATCTTGTTATCATCGGTGCCATCGGGCATTCGCCCCGATCAGAGTGAGGGCGAATGCACCGATGATAACACGAAGATGACACGATTCGACAAGATGCCCTCACGAGTGCCTCACGAAGTTGCCGCTCACGAAGTTGCTGCCGGAGCCTGAGAAACTCCACCGGCGGTCGTACGATGGCTTAGACGCCCTCACGAACGGCCCGATGTTGCTACGATCACAGCCGAATTTGAACATTTTCTTTATCGTGTGTCCATCGGGTGTCCATTTCGGGACAGTGTGACAGGGGCTTTAGGGGACTAGCTGTTAACAGTAAAGATGTAATTTGTGTTGAACTGAACTGAACATGATTGATTTAGACTGAGAGTGGACTCATTTGCTGTTCTGAGAAATTGGATATTTCTGTTTGGACTATTTTTCTGGAACTGTGTATTTCCTTCACAGATTCACTCACTGGTTACTTGAGCTTTGAATATATTCTATTTCTACATTTAAAGAGATGTGTTTTGTAATATGTTTCCAATGTTTGTTAGATATTGTATTGTCGTGTTTGAAAGTGTTGATGTGCTTTATGGTTGCCATTTTGGAGACATGTACCCTTTGTAGGGTTTGACTACTAGACTAAGACTTTTCCTATTTGTCCAGCTTGACCTTACTGGAACCCCAGAAACGATACTTCAAACCACTACAACCATTTACTGTGACTTACTGGTGTCATAGTTTGAGGTAAAAGGCTTCCTAGTGTGTTTAAAAGTGAAGTCTAGTGTTCCTGAAGAAGTTTCGTCATGTGACAAGCTGGGAAGAAGACCTGGGCCGTTTCTCAATGTCGAGTACACCTGCTGCAGAGCCACTGTTTCAAGTATGCTACGTCATCGAGTGGCGCCGAATGCTGGGCATTTAACACGCATTTAAACAGTCCTTCGGAGCCACTCGATGACGTAGTATACTTGAAACAGTGGCTCCGCAGCAGGTTTACTCGACATTGAGAAACGGCCTCGTTTTCCCTGCATCTGTTTCTAGCTCTTAAAAACGTGTATTATTATTATGTTCAATTGGTATTTAAGAAAATGTATAATGCTGCTTCTCTATTGAGGAGGTTTCTTTTCTCCTCTTTAAGCAAACGGTCAGAACCTCAAGACCCACGCTGAACACAGACGCACTCGTCCAAAAGCCTTTGCACAATCTGCTTTTTTAAATGTACATCCATCAATCATTAGACATTGTTTCCAGCTTGAGACTTTCACTCTTTTTCCCATTGAAGTATGAATGCTTGTTGATTGTATGTTGTCTTCTCCTGAATATTGTACATCTCTTGTTTGTTTTTTTGATGGCACCTTAAAGAAAGGAGTAGCTCTACTCATCTCATTGTACCTGTATAATGACAATAAAGGATTATATTCTATTCCAGTGTTTCTCAAACTTTTTCATACCAAGGACCACTCGCGGACCACCTAACTCCACAAATATCCCAAAACACATCGTTTTTTACAAATCGCCTGAAAATGGTACAAACAAGTGGCAACATGTGTGATGAAGGTGTTCATCTGGGCTATATCATGCAATCAAAAGTGAAACTTAAGGTCGCTCCATTGCGGAGATATTCCTGCGAGAGTGCGGAAAACTTAAATTTAAATGTGAAATGTTACCAATATACTCACGGACCACTAGGGGGTGCTCACGGACCACCAGTGGTCCGCGGACCACACTTTGAGAAGCACTGTTCTATTCTATTCCATGGTGTAGAAAATGGACATTGAGGAACCAATCGTGTCACCATTAACTTGACTGTTATTTGAGTTTTGTGTCAACGTCATTGTACTTTTACTGATAAACGTGCATTCTGTGTCGTGCGGTGCATTCACTTGCCTGTAAGTTAATGCATTCGGCATGTCGGAAAGTCTCGTCATGTGTAGTACGCCCTGATGCAGGTGATGGAGGGAGTACATGTATGCAAGGTCCAATGCTACACATTCCCAGCTGGTATATCCACCAGGTCGATGCATCTTGTTATACATATTCATAACATCATGTAAATCCCACAGGAAGCCGCGTATCCCCATGTGTCAGTCGCACGTGCACGTTAATGCTGGAATTAAACCGACGGCACAGTGACGTTTCTAAATGTCACGATGAGCTGTTCAGGCAGACTTTGGCAGGAGGAAGAAAAACATCCTCCGAACTTTTTTCAGAATCGTCGTCATTTCAAGTTGGTTTGTTTCGATGAGTTTCAGCCCACATGTCACGTTGTCCAAAGCCTGTGTGGTACTTATATTCAGCAACCAAAGGATTATCTCCTGATATGCTGAACACTAATACTGAGCTCCCACAAGTAATGTTTATTAACGATCATTATCTCTCAGCTTTCAAGCTAGGTCACGGCGACACGACAGCTCGAGCGCTTTGGGCTTCTGGTTGATGGGATGTATTCACATGTGAGTTTCTGTTTTGGATTTGACGACAGAAAGACAGGCATAGCTCTTTAGAGGTCTGCTGCTCTCACCTAAACTGTTCAGTCAGGAGGCAAAGGGAAAGGGAGAAATGCATAAATGAGAACTTATATTAATTATAATAATAATACTGGCTATACTAATTGCAAACACACACCTCTCTGACCCTTATCAGTGCATTGTAAGCTAGTTTGCTTCTACCCACGTGTGGTTTAAGACTGATTAAAGGGATCTGTGGTGGGTTAGAAACACATTTTGATTGGATGAATGCATGTCGAGAGAGTTGTCAACAATAGGTTCGTATTTTAAAGGAAGGATTCTTAAATGTAAATACAAACAAAAAGTGTTGTCCAGATATTAACGGACCCTTTTCTTAGCTATAATCATACTGACGTCCCCTAACTTGTCCTAAAATGCCCCTATTAGATTAAAAGACAGAACACTCGACGTCAGGGAAATCAACAGAAGAAGACATTACTGAAAACTACAAGGATATTCAGAGTTCAACCTCTAATGTCTTTCTTGCAGTAAAAAGTGTAGAATTTAGAATTTTCCGGTATCAGTAGTTTATTCCACTGCGACTTTTTACTTTCTACTTCTCACATGTTGAACACAAATACCTGTACTTTCTACTTCTTACATGTTGAACTCAAATACCTGTACTTTCTACTTCTTACATGTTGAACTCAAATACCTGTACTTTCTACTTCTTACATGTTGAACTCAAATACCTGTACTTTCTACTTCTTACATGTTGAACTCAAATACCTGTACTTTCTACTTCTTACATGTTGAACTCAAATACCTGTACTTTCTACTTCTTACATGTTGAACTCAAATACCTGTACTTTCTACTTCTTACATGTTGAACTCAAATACCTGTACTTTCTACTTCTTACATGTTGAACTCAAATACCTGTACTTTCTACTTCTTACATGTTGAACACAAATACCTGTACTTTCTACTTCTTACATGTTGAACCCAAATACCTGTACTTTCTACTTTTTACATGTTGAACCCAAATACCTGTACTTTCTACTTCTCACATGTTGAACCCAAATACCTGTACTTTCTACTTCTTACATGTTGAACCCAAATACCTGTACTTTCTACTTCTCACATGTTGAACACAATACCTGTACTTTCTACTTCTTACATGTTGAACTCAAATACCTGTACTTTCTACTTCTTACATGTTGAACTCAAATACCTGTACTTTCTACTTCTTACATGTTGAACTCAAATACCTGTACTTTCTACTTCTTACATGTTGAACTCAAATACCTGTACTTTCTACTTCTTACATGTTGAACTCAAATACCTGTACTTTCTACTTCTTACATGTTGAACTCAAATACCTGTACTTTCTACTTCTTACATGTTGAACTCAAATACCTGTACTTTCTACTTCTTACATGTTGAACACAAATACCTGTACTTTCTACTTCTTACATGTTGAACCCAAATACCTGTACTTTCTACTTTTTACATGTTGAACCCAAATACCTGTACTTTCTACTTCTCACATGTTGAACCCAAATACCTGTACTTTCTACTTCTCACATGTTGAACACAAATACCTGTACTTTCTACTTCTTACATGTTGAACACAAATACCTGTACTTTCTACTTCTCCATGTTGAACTCAAATACCTGTACTTTCTACTTCTTACATGTTGAACTCAAATACCTGTACTTTCTACTTCTTACATGTTGAACACAAATACCTGTACTTTCTACTTCTTACATGTTGAACCCAAATACCTGTACTTTCTACTTTTTACATGTTGAACCCAAATACCTGTACTTTCTACTTCTCACATGTTGAACCCAAATACCTGTACTTTCTACTTCTTACATGTTGAACCCAAATACCTGTACTTTCTACTTCTCACATGTTGAACACAAATACCTGTACTTTCTACTTCTTACATGTTGAACTCAAATACCTGTACTTCTACTTCTTACATGTTGAACTCAAATACCTGTACTTTCTACTTCTTACATGTTGAACTCAAATACCTGTACTTTCTACTTCTTACATGTTGAACTCAAATACCTGTTACTTTCTACTTCTTACATGTTGAACTCAAATACCTGTACTTTCTACTTCTTACATGTTGAACTCAAATACCTGTACTTTCTACTTCTTACATGTTGAACTCAAATACCTGTACTTTCTACTTCTTACATGTTGAACACAAATACCTGTACTTTCTACTTCTTACATGTTGAACCCAAATACCTGTACTTTCTACTTTTTACATGTTGAACCCAAATACCTGTACTTTCTACTTCTCACATGTTGAACCCAAATACCTGTACTTTCTACTTCTCACATGTTGAACACAAATACCTGTACTTTCTACTTCTTACATGTTGAACACAAATACCTGTACTTTCTACTTCTCTCATGTTGAACTCAAATACCTGTACTTTCTACTTCTTACATGTTGAACTCAAATACCTGTACTTTCTACTTCTTACATGTTGAACTCAAATACCTGTACTTTCTACTTCTTACATGTTGAACTCAAATACCTGTACTTTCTACTTCTCACATGTTGAACTCAAATACCTGTACTTTCTACTTCTCACATGTTGAACTCAAATACCTGTACTTTCTACTTCTCACATGTTGAACTCAAATACCTGTACTTTCTACTTCTTACATGTTGAACTCAAATACCTGTACTTTCTACTTCTCTCATTTTACAAACAGCTGGTTCCTTTAGTCTGAATGTGTGTTGGTGCGTGGTCATTATTCTTCAGAGTCACTGCGTGCCTATTGGTTGGAACACGATCCGTGTATCCATCACTTCCTGGTCTTCTCTAAAGAAGAGGGACCAATGGAAACGTTGTCATGTTGCCGTTGGTCACCATGGAAACATTCATTAGCTAACAATGACATTATTGTTCTATTGATATAAAGGGAGGTCAGGTACTCTTTAAAACAGCTGCTAGCTATGGGTACTTTTTACTGAAGGACACTTCAAAGCCCTCTTTACTTTTACTTGCGTACCATGCTGCGAATGGATCTGGCCCTTCCTACATCCAGGACATGGTTAAACCGTACACCCCAGCACGTGCACTCCGCTCTGCATCAGCCAAACGGCTCGCTGCACCCTCGCTGCGAGGGGGACCCGAGTTCCCATCAGCAGAAACACGTGGGTTTGCTATCCTGGCTCCAAGATGGTGGAATGAGCTCCCATTGACATCAGGACAGCAGAAAGCTCACACACCTTCCAGACTGAAACTCATCTCTTTCGACTCCACTTCTAGCGAATTACTAACAAAGCACTTATATACTAATAAAGGGCTGGCTCCTCTAAAGCCAGTTGAGTAGCACTTGAAATGTTTGGCTCTATGAAACCTGATGTACTTTATGATTCTGTTTTCTTCAAGTTTGTATTTTGTTGGTCGAACGCACTTATTGTAAGTCGCTTTGGATAAAAGCGTCAGCTAAATGCAATGTAATGTAATGTAACTTGAGTAAAGAAGTTTATTCAGTACTTCTACTTTCACCAGAGTATTTTTAAACACAAGTATCTGTACTTCTACTTGAGTAAAGGATGTGTGTACTTTTGCCATCTCTGGCCATAGACTTGATGTGTTTACTTGCTGCTGGACTGGCAGTGAATACCACACACTGTTCCAAACAAGAAGTGCATTAGCAAGGGCCATTACCCCCGTCTCCCCCTCTGCTGTGAACACACACACGCACACGCACACACACACACGCACACGCATATTGCTGAGCTCGGATGGTAATACGTGTGAGGAAAACTGTGACATCTTTGAGAGAGTGTGTAAGTAACTTAATTTGGTTAATTCTGCAGCGTTGAGACAGTCGAGGGTTAACGGACCCTCATTTAATTCTTTAGTCAAACTCTCCCACTATATTCAGAACTACTGTTAGAACATGCCGTCAAGTGTAATTGCAGGTTTGACTGCTCAACAACTTAATTTCTGCATTGTATTGTGTTCGGAGCAAACGTGTCTTTTTCGCGAGGAGGAAATTGCCTTTCTTTGTGCCGTAATTGGCGGCTGAATAATTCTGACATTTCATTATCGGTTGATTTCCATATTCTGGCAGCCAAAGAAGTTTTTATCATGAAATGAAAACACTTTCCTCTGGAGCAGCTTTCCTGCGGGCTAACCTCTGAACTGCTGGACCCACCTATCTTTTGTATCCGGATTATATTTGCATTAAAAAAGGCAGCGTTTTTGTCTTCATGAACATGTGTTCGTCGTAGTAGCGTGTTCAGCTGTTGGCCACCGTAACATTTCTACTGAGATGTTACGGTATAAAAATAGATTCAACATTTTGAAAAAGATAAGCAGCTTTGGAAAGCGAGCATATTATTGTAATTAGCTGCATTGTCCTGTTTCGAAAATTGGTGCAATTACAGTAACATTTTGAAAAAAGGCACTTGAGAAAAATACTTTCAGGAGACGGTAATCTCAAGAAACCTTTCAAGTCTCGACGGGAGGTCAATCTCACACATACAATTGTGACAGGAACATACAATGTACTTTATATTGCATTGAATATAAAGCAAATCTATTTAAAGCTGCCAAATGTAACGGATCAAAGCTTGCTGTGACGTTAAGGTACCGCTTGCATTTATGCCTATAAACTTCAAAGTTGTATTTATCATCTGCATTTGGTGAAACAAGTTTAATATTCTAAAAACCAAGACTTTTTATTTTAATTATTTGAAATCAGATGAAAACAAACTGTCACGGACCCTGCCGTATTATCTATGATTACTATAAGCTTTTCATTCATAATGTCAGCGGGAGGGAGGGGGAGCGGTTGAGTGCGGGCTGACAGCTGCCTGTGTTGACACTCCCCTTGTGCGTCAGCAGAGGCTTCAAGTAGGTTCAAGTTAGACGACTAATGTCTGGGTCAGTGTTCATGACTTCATGTTTATGTCATCGTCATATTTAATCTTAATGCACACACTTTTTCCGTGCTTTCCAATAGTTTAAAATAGTTTTATTCCACTGTTTAATAACCTGTTCAATACAAACATGCCACCTGTACAAATTAAATAAAATGTCTGTGAACTGATATTTGTTTAGTGGCTTATTAGAGGATGTTCCCTGAAAGATTGTAACATGTCATTGAAGATGTCAGACCTAATTTGTTAATAATTACATACAATACATGGAATTGGTGTGTGTGTGTGTGTGTGTTCTGCGGCCCCCTGGTGGCCAGTACATACATTATGTGGCCCCCACCACCATCCAAGTTGCCCATCCCTGCTCTAGAGGGAACACAGGAATGTTAGCCATGTACATGCACACCAACCTACATAAGGGAAAACTCCCAAAAGCAAATACTAAGGCCCCTTTTAAAAGCTGCAAAGTTACTAATGTTGTAAAATAAATGTAGTGGAGTTAAAGGTACACATTTGCTTCCAAATATTCATCCATCCATCTTCTCCCGCTTATCCGTGGTCGGGTCTCGGGGGTATCAGTTCCAGCAGAGAGCCCCAAACGTTCCTTTCCCCTCATCAACCAGCTCTGACTGGGGGGTCCCAAGGCGCTCCCAGGCCAGAGGAGATATAATCCCTCCTCCTGGTCCTAGGTCTACCCCTCGGTCTCTTCCCAGCTGGACGTGCCTGGAACACCTCCCTAGGGAGGCGCCCAGGTGGCATCCTAACTAGGTGCCCGAACCACCTCAACTGGCTCCTTTCGACGCGAAGGAGGCTCAACTCCGAGTCCCTCCCGGATGACCGAACTGCTCACCTTGTCCCTGAGGGAGACACCAGCCACCCTGCGGAGGAAACCCATCTCGGCCGCTTGTATCCGCGATCTCGTTCTTTCGGTCATGAAAGAAATAGTAGAAATATTATACAATGGAAATACTCAAACGAAGTACCGAAATATTTAACTAGAGCACAGGATTGTTGGGAAGATACTGAATGTACTCTTCCAATATCAGCATGATAACAAAGAGATACCTAGAGAAGCTCATGAGACACTGTGTTGAACATATGATAGCTATGTTCAATGATTACACATGATAACACAGCCCCTAGAGCAGGGGTGTCAAACTCAATTTCATCACGGGCCACATTCGCTTTATGGTTGCACTCAAAGGGCCGGTTGTAACTTTAAGACTATATAAAAATACATACATATTTAATATATATATAAACTAATGTAATTTATATTACATTATTGCCTCTGCATTGAATTATTATCGGATAGTAATAACTTCATATTTAACTACGTCTGAAAGCAGAAGTCTAGGGCAAATAATTGCAAGTCTCTTCAGTGAGAATGTCACAAAATGATTTTAAAAGACATTTTGAAAAAAAGGCAATTCTGAGAAAAAAATGCATATTTAGAAGAAAACAATTCAAATTTGAGATGCATTGTGGGACATGTAGTTTATGGGCAACGTGCTTCTGTAAATCGCCATGTAACCGTATTACAAACATATTATATTCTTTGCAAGCTCTTGTGGGGCCACAGAAATGAAGTCGCGGGCCGGATTTGGCCCCCGGGCCTTGAGTTTGACACCCCTACCCTAGAGAGATAGGCATATGACAAGCATGCTCATTTCTGACATGGAGCTAATCTGAAGTAAACATTGAATACTGCTTTCTAGTCCTCCATCTTGTGACTGTGTGACTCCCTCTCTTGGATATCAGCGTGTGAAGGACACTGCTCAGGAACTAGCTGATGCTCTGTATGTGATGACTCCTTCCGTCTGGAGAGGATCCCAGACACATGGATCCTGAGGCTGAAGCTCGAGCCGGGACCAGGGAGATGTTTCTAACAAGGATTACATGTATTTAGTCACTTCTCAACCCTGCAGCAGTGCCTGTAGCTTGAGCAGTTTATTCGCACCTCGTAGCTTCTGCACATCGTGTTGCCACGGAGCAGCTCCACTGCATCAGTTCATGTTAACACTTATTTTCACACAGCTTGGCGATAGTTTCTCCAGAGACGGAGATCATTAGTCGTCCCTCTCACGCTGACTTTTCTGGAAGGAGTGACCTTTTCTAGCTTCAAGCCCCAACGGACCCTTAAATGAAAATGAGAGCCAATTGGTTACGACGCGGATTTTGACGTGAGATATTTTTTTCCCACTCCTACCTTGCCAAGCACTTCAGCCGAGTGGAAACACTGATTGGACATGAAGAAAAATCTGCAGAGGAGTCCTCCGATCTACGTGCTCTCCACCTCTCCACTATTCTCAGAGGTGGGAAGGAGTGGAGTACAAATACTTCGTTACTGTACTTAAGTACATTCTTCTGGTATCAGTACTTCACTCCACTACTTATTTTTCTGACAACTTTTTACTTTGACTTATACCTGTACTTTCTACTTCTTACATGTTGAACCCAAATACCTGTACTTTCTACTTCTTACATGTTGAACACAAATACCTGTACTTTCTACTTCTTACATGTTGAACTCAAATACCTGTACTTTCTACTTCTCACATGTTGAACACAAATACCTGTACTTTCTACTTCTCACATGTTGAACCCAAATACCTGTACTTTCTACTTCTTACATGTTGAACCCAAATACCTGTACTTTCTACTTCTTACATGTTGAACCCAAATACCTGTACTTTCTACTTCTTACATGTTGAACTCAAATACCTGTACTTTCTACTTCTTACATGTTGAACCCAAATACCTGTACTTTCTACTTCTCACATGTTGAACTCAAATACCTGTACTTTCTACTTCTCACATGTTGAACACAAATACCTGTACTTTCTACTTCTTACATGTTGAACTCAAATACCTGTACTTTCTACTTCTTACATGTTGAACTCAAATACCTGTACTTTCTACTTCTTACATGTTGAACCCAAATACCTGTACTTTCTACTTCTTACATGTTGAACCCAAATACCTGTACTTTCTACTTCTTACATGTTGAACCCAAATACCTGTACTTTCTACTTCTTACATGTTGAACTCAAATACCTGTACTTTCTACTTCTTACATGTTGAACCCAAATACCTGTACTTTCTACTTCTTACATGTTGAACTCAAATACCTGTACTTTCTACTTCTCACATGTTGAACACAAATACCTGTACTTTCTACTTCTTACATGTTGAACTCAAATACCTGTACTTTCTACTTCTTACATGTTGAACTCAAATACCTGTACTTTCTACTTCTCACATGTTGAACTCAAATACCTGTACTTTCTACTTCTCACATGTTGAACTCAAATACCTGTACTTTCTACTTCTCACATGTTGAACCCAAATACCTGTACTTTCTACTTCTCACATGTTGAACTCAAATACCTGTACTTTCTACTTCTCACATGTTGAACCGAAATACCTGTACTTTCTACTTCTTACATGTTGAACACAAATACCTGTACTTTCTACTTCTTACACTTTGAACTCAAATACCTGTACTTTCTACTTCTCTCATGTTGAACTCAAATACCTGTACTTTCTACTTCTTATACTGCTTCCTGCTTTCTTACAGTGCAGACGCTTTTCTGCTTGCTCCTGCCTCTGCTTACTTTTTATGCTGATTTTCCTATTCTTATTCTCTGAAAACTTCGAGCAGCGGCTCCTGGACATTAACCGATCACTGGGACAGTTCATCTTCGTAAATAGACGGAGGTTTTCAGCCATATTTCAACATTTTTACGACGACCCCAGTCTTACAGTAGCGTGGCCTAGCAACAGCTAAAGCCTGGTAGGCTACTGCATGCTATTTAGCTTAAGCTAGTTGGTAGAAAAATGCCTCCGTTCTCTACAGATGACTTCCACAAACTTCTACAGAAGATAGTTGTGCTGGAAATGAAAATGCAACGGTTGGAAGTTAACGTGGAAGTGAATGGACTATGTTGTGGGAATGACACCACTTTACCAATGTTGCAAAATAGTGGAAAGGGGTATGCTAACTCACAGCTAGTTAGCAGCTACAAGGATTCCAAGGAACAGGAGGGCTGTGTACCGGGTAATAAATCTACAAGTGGTGGTCCTCCCTGGAACTCTCTGGGTGCAAGGCCGAAGAGTAAATCATTTCCATGGGATTTGGGAGGACGGATAACAGGCAGAGCCCAGCGCTCTGAAATATGTGATGCGACCGGCTGGCCTGCATTGCTATCACCCAGGAAGAGCGCCTCTTCAACCCCTAAACAGCAGTGGACAGCTGCTAAAGGGAGAATTACAAAAAATCCTCCTAAACCACCAAGTGTGCCAATCCAGAACAGATACGCTCCGCTGACCGAGAGCCGGAGATCTCTTTCTGATGACCTGGATAACCCGTCCTCTTCACACAGCAGGGTAAGGACCAATAGCTACTCCAAAAGTAAAAGGCTAGAGGGAAAGCTAACGACTGGGCCTGAAACTCTGATTGTGGGTGACTCTGCTGTAAGAGATGTAAAAGGTCTGTGTAGTAAGAACAACACCAAAGTACTCTGTTTTCCCAAGGATACAGTCTCTGACTTGGCTGAGAAGATCCTGCATATTGGGGCTGAACATCCGACTGTGAAGAATGTGGTTCTGCACATTGGAACAAATGATGTTGTGAAACAACAGTCAGAAGTGCTGAAAGAAGACTTTAAATGTCTGTTGGAAACTGCCAGCTCTCTAAATGCGGAGGTGTTCATCAGTGGCCCTCTACCGCCAGTCAGAAGAGGAGTGGAGAGATTCAGCAGATTGTTTGCACTGAACACCTGGCTTTCAACTGCCTGTACTGACCATTCTGTGCATTTTATTGACAATTTTTACTTTTTCTGGGATCGCAGACATCTTTTCAAGGCAAATGGAGTTTGCCTGAACAAGTCAGGAGTGAAATTGTTTATCTCTAACATATTCAACTGCCTGCGTCATCAATCTGTTCCCTCTGCCAAGGACAAGCGGCAAGAGAAATCAAAACAGAAGATAGACACAACACATCGCGCAGAAAACCCTGAAGAAGTATCACTGCACCCGCCTGAGGAATGTTCTGATTATGGGAGACCTATGAAACACACGGAGGAGTCCCCACCGCCCGCCACCCCCCCCCCCTATCAACGCTTTTGAGAATACTCCGTTCACCCTTTCACCCACGCCCACCATCCTGGAGATCGTTGAACACATGAAGGAGATACAGAGGGCTGGCACCGATTCCTTCCTGGATTTCAAAGACCAAACTAAGGCGTTACGCAGGGCTGGCAGCATGTCCTTTACCCCCGCCCCTCAACGACGCCCACCAAAATCACCGAAGCAGAGATGCGCACCATCTCTCCCGGCTTCATCACCATGCCTACCACAATCATCCAAACCAAAACAATCTGCAAACTGATATCTGCTGGGTCCAGGCTCAAGGGCGTATGGCACTCTCAACTCTTTCCAGGACATGCCAGGGCCCTGCCTGTCAGTAGCTTTGCCGATATCTGTGTTTATAGGTAATAGATTAAGAGCGGTAACTCATCTTAGAAACAGGAAGCGCTCAAACGTTTGTGTGAGTTTATCTAATTTAGCAGTGATTCCATGTCAGCCACAGCTTGTTACAAAACGCCTGACTGATAGTGTGTTTAACGAACTTAACCTAGCTTTATTAAATGTCAGGTCTTTGGCAGGAAAAACATTTTTAATCAATGATTTTATCACTGAGCACAATCTTGATTTTATGTTTTTAACAGAAACTTGGATTGAACAAAATAACAGTGCAGCTGTTCTTATCGAATCAACCCCTCCCAACTTTAGTTTTATGAGTCAGGAAAGAATGCATAAGAAAGGGGGTGGAGTTGCTATTCTGTTCAATGATTCCCTTCAATGCAGGAAGACATCGTATGGAAACTTTGATTCTTTTGAATATGTGGCCCTTCAGCTGAAATGCTCCTCTCGAGCTCTGTTCCTAAATATCTATAGACCACCCAAATACTGTGCAAGCTTTTTTGATGACTTTACTGAACTGCTGTCTATAGTGTGTATTGACTTTGACCGTCTAGTCATTGTTGGTGATTTTAACATCCATGTTGACAACCCCCAGGACAGAGGGGCTAAAGAACTGTTTTGTGTTCTTGATAGCTATGGACTGACTCAGCATGTGACGGAGCCCACGCACAATAAGGGGCACACTCTGGACTTAATTATCTCAAAGGGTCTGAATATCTCTAAGGTTGTGGTGACTGATGTTGCACTGTCTGACCATTCCTGTGTTTTCTTTGAGAGCTCTATTTCTGTTCACACAAGTGTTCAAAAAGAGGTAACCACAAAGCGATATTTAACTGAAAATACTAGGGAAATGTTTACTCAGAATTTTTCTTCCACACTTGCCCCTGCTAACATCTCAGTAGATGAGCTAGTAGATCATTTTAATTCAAAAATTAAAAATGTTATAGATGCCATTGCTCCAATTAAGGTAAAGGAAGTGACTGGGAAGAAAATATCTCCATGGAGAAAGGCCATGACCGTGAAAACAGAAAAAAGAGAATGTCGAAAAGCTGAACGCAGGTGGCGAAAAACAAATCTCCAGGTTCACTTTGAAATTTATAAAGAGAGACTTGGCCTTTATAATTTGGAATTGAAAAACGCACGACAATCATTCTTCTCTGACATCATTACCAAAAACAAAAACAACGCACGTGCCTTGTTTGCTACCGTCGACAGACTAACTAACCCCCCAGTGTCAGTAGCCTCTGAATTTCTATCCACCAGGGCGTGCAATGATTCTGCCTTTTTCACTGACAAAATTCAGAAAATCAGACAAGCAGTCAGTGCCTCTGCATCAGGAACAGCACATGTGTTGTCTCTGTGTCCACTTAACATCAATTCAGACATCATGACACAATTCCATCAGATTAATGATAAAAACCTAGAGGACATTATACAACTTCTGAAGTCCTCCTCCTGCTGCCTTGATATTATTCCAACAGGATTTTTCAAAGATGTTTTTCATTGCATGGCCTCAGAACTACTTCATATAGTAAACAAATCTCTTCACTCAGGTATTTTTCCACAGGCCCTGAAAACTGCAGTCATTAAACCGCTCTTAAAAAAGCATAATCTAGATGCTTCAGTAATGAACAATTACAGGCCCATATCAAACCTGCCATTTCTAGGTAAGATCATTGAAAAAGTTGTTTTTCAACAGTTAAGTAATTTCTTGCATTTAAATAACTGTTTCGATGTGTTCCAGTCAGGCTTTCGTCCAAACCACAGCACTGAGACTGCTCTTGTAAAGGTCTTTAACGACATCCACTTAAACACAGACAGTGGCAGAACTTCAGTGTTAGTATTATTAGATCTCAGTGCTGCGTTTGACACTGTTGACCACAGCATATTACTAGACCGACTGGAAAACTGGGTGGGACTTTCGGAAACAGTTCTAAATTGGTTTGAATCCTACTTAAAGGATAGAAACAGCTTTGTTTCTATCGGTAAATACACATCTGAGTTGACAAATATGACATGTGGGGTTCCTCAAGGCTCCATCTTGGGGCCTCTTCTCTTTAACATCTACATGCTACCACTGGCTCAGATAATGAAGAACAACAAAATAAGTTACCATAGCTATGCAGATGACACACACATTTACGTAACAATTTCACCAGGAGACTATGCTCCAATTCAAACACTGAGTAAGTGCATTGAACAAATCAATGACTGGATGTGTCAGAACTTTCTCCAATTAAACAAAGATAAAACTGAGGTAATGGTTTTTGGAGCCAAGGCAGAACGTTTAAAAGTTAGCGCTAAGCTTCAGTCTGCAATGTTCAAACCAACAGATAAAGCCAGGAATCTAGGTGTAGTCATGGACTCTGACCTGAGCTTCAACAGTCACATTAAAACAGTTACTAAATCAGCCTACTATCACCTAAAGAATATATCTAGGATTAAAAGACTAATGTCACAGCAGGATTTGGAAAAACTTGTCCATGCCTTTATCTTCAGTAGACTGGACTACTGCAATGGTGTCTTCACAGGTCTCACTAAAAAATCTATTAGAAAGCTGCAGCTGATTCAGAACGCCGCTGCTCGAGTCCTCACTAACACTAAGAAAGTGGACCACATCACTCCTGTTCTGAAGTCTTTACACTGGCTTCCTGTGTGTCAAAGAATAGATTTCAAAATACTGCTGCTGGTTTATAAAGCACTGAATGGTTTAGGCCCAAAATACATTACTGACCTCCTGCTAAACTATGAACAATCCAGATCTCTCAGGTCTTCAGGGACTGGTCAGCTTTCTGTCCCCAGAGTCAGAACTAAACATGGAGAAGCAGCATTCAGTTATTATGCTCCAAATATCTGGAACAAACTCCCAGAAACCTGCAGGTCCGCTGCAACTCTTACTACTTTTAAATCCAGGCTGAAGACTTTTCTTTTTGTCGCTGCTTTTAATTGAACTTTTCATATCTTAAACTGCACTGTAACTTTTATCCATGTACTTTTTCTTGTAATGTTTAAACGTAATTAAACTCCATGACATTTATGAGAGGGACTGCTCGAAAGAGATATTTGGAATATCTGGCATCGACGGATGAAAAATAGTGTTTTGGTAACACGGAGTGTTTTGGTAACACTTTAAAGACTTTGTTATGGAAGCAAAGCAGGGGAGGGGGTGTGTACAGCCTCCTGAGGGTCCGATTGTGGATGTCATGCGAGCAAAATATGGTGAAGAAAGTCTGTCTAAATATTCATATTTTAGACTGCACTGTAACTTTTAACCATGTATTTTTCCTTAATGTTTATTTTATTAGCACTGTAACTTTTATCCATGTACTTTTTCTTGTAATGTTTAATTGAACTATTCATATTTTAGACTGCACTGTAACTTTTATCCATGTATTTTTCCTTAATGTTTATTTTATTAGCTTTTCTTTTTTAATGCTTAATGTCTTTCATTTCTTTTTTGTAAAGCACTTTGAATTACCCTGCGTCGAAAAGTGCTATATAAATAAACTTGCCTTGCCTTGCCTTGCCTTGCCTTGCCTTGCCTTGCCTTGCCTTCTTACATGTTGAACTCAAATACCTGTACTTTCTACTTCTCACATGTTGAACTCAAATACCTGTACTTTCTACTTCTCTCATGTTGAACTCAAATACCTGTACTTTCTACTTCTCTCATGTTGAACTCAAATACCTGTACTTTCTACTTCTCTCATGTTGAACTCAAATACCTGTACTTTCTACTTCTTACATGTTGAACACAAATACCTGTACTTTCTACTTCTTACATGTTGAACCCATATACCTGTACTTTCTACTTCTTACATGTTGAACTCAAATACCTGTACTTTCTACTTCTTACATGTTGAACTCAAATACCTGTACTTTCTACTTCTCTCATGTTGAACTCAAATACCTGTACTTTCTACTTCTCACATGTTGAACTCAAATATCTGTACTTTCTACTTCTCACATGTTGAACTCAAATATCTGTACTTTCTACTTCTTACATGTTGAACTCAAATACCTGTACTTTCTACTTCTCACATGTTGAACCCAAATACCTGTACTTTCTACTTCTTACATGTTGAACCCAAATACCTGTACTTTCTACTTCTTACATGTTGAACCCAAATACCTGTACTTTCTACTTCTCACATGTTGAACTCAAATACCTGTACTTTCTACTTCTCACATGTTGAACCCAAATACCTGTACTTTCTACTTCTCACATGTTGAACTCAAATACCTGTACTTTCTACTTCTCACATGTTGAACTCAAATACCTGTACTTTCTACTTCTCTCATGTTGAACTCAAATACCTGTACTTTCTACTTCTCACATGTTGAACCGAAATACCTGTACTTTCTACTTCTCACATGTTGAACTCAAATACCTGTACTTTCTACTTCTCTCATGTTTTTTTTTTTTTTTTTAAACTTTATTTTCCTTTTTCTTAAACAACACATACAGTTTCAGTTTCAGTGACAAAAAATTGCAGGTTGTCCATTTTTTTTGTTAACCCCCCCCACCCCCCTACAGAATAAGACAAGATTAATTGTACAAAAATATTTTTGAAATAATAAACAAACAGATGGTACAGACAGCACACATACAAATAAAATAAATGACAAGGTCGAGATACATGTTAATCATGGTTGACTACAGAGAATCTGTGTTCTAATTCAGTTTTTTTTATAAATATAAATCAGTTAGGGAAGAGTAGGCAGTTTCAAACTTTCCATGTAAGTTAAAAATGGTTGCCAGGTCCTATAGAATTTACAAGTGGAGCCACCCAAAGTACACTTTATTTTCTCCATGTGTAGAAACATCATAAGCTCTGTCACCCAGTGGACATGAGTGGGAGACGCCTCCTGCTTCCACCTCATAAGTATAAGTCGCCTCGCAATTAGGGAAGCAAAAGCAACAGCGTTTGAATAATGTCTGGAAAGGACAATGTCGTCCGGGACGACTCCAAAAATTGCAGTAAGAGGAGAAGGGGTATATTTTACTTTAAAGATCTTAGAAAACGTATCAAATATAGATGTCCAATAATTATGAAGATTTGGACATGTCCAGAAAGTATGGATGAGGGACCCTGTTACTGATTTACATCTGTTGCATAATGGATCCACCCCTGGATACATCTTTGCTAATTTTTCCTTTGATAAATGAAGGCGGTGTAATACTTTGAATTGGAGAAGGCCATGTCTGGCACAAATTGAGGAAGAGTGAACTCTTTGAAGGATGGACTGCCAATTATCATCTGTTATTTCAAATGCTAGATCATCTTCCCACTGAGATCTGATTGTCGAAAGAGAGGGAGAATGCAGGGAGGAAAGTACATTATACAACACCCTAATTACTCCTCTATTCTGTACATTTATTTCAAGAATTCTGTCTAAGGTTGTTTCCGCTGGTTTATTTGGAAACTGCGGGTATTTGCTACGTGTGAAATTTCGAATTTGGAAATATCTGAAAAGATGGCCGGGTGGAATACAAAATGTTTCTGTCAACTGACTAAATGAGGCAAATACCTTGTTTATATACAGATCTTCAAAACTACGTATTCCCCCATTATTCCAGATCTTAAAAGCAGAATCCATCACAGAGGGTGGGAACATATGGTTCGAGTAAATCGGTGATCGTATGGACATCATATGTAATCCAAACCGTTTCCTACACTGTACCCAGATTCTAAGAGAATTATATACTAATGGATTACTCTTGTAGGTATACAATTCCAATGGAAGAGCTGATCCAAGCAAAGCCGGCAATGAAGTTCTACCGCAGTAGGCCGATTCAATAAGAATCCAAGCTGGTGTCTCTGTAGAAGGAGCACTTAGCCAATAGAGCATACTCCGTACATTCGCCGCCCAATAATAGAATTGGAAATTGGGTAGGGCTAGCCCTCCTGATTGTTTTGTTCTCTGAAGGAAATCTTTACGAATCCTAGGGGTTTTATTATTCCAAATAAATGCAGAAATATATTTGTCCAGAGTATTAAAATACTTTTTTGGTATAAAAGTTGGTATACATTGAAACAGATATAAGAATTTAGGTAGGGTGTTAATTTTTACTACATTAATGCGTCCAATTAGCGATAATGGGAGATTGCCCCATCTCTGAAAATCTTTCTTAGTACGTTCAAGAAGGGGGGTGAAATTTTCCTCAAATAACTTTCTATACAGATTAGTAACCTTGATGCCCAGATACGTCATGTAATCAGTTTTTACCTTAAATTGAAATGTTTCAAATGAAATTCCTCTGGCTTTAGAGTTTATGGCGAGTAGTTCACTTTTGTTTACATTTAATTTATAACCTGAGATACTACCAAAATCCTGAAAAACTGCAAGTGCATGGGGAAGAGAGCTTATAGGGTCAGAAATGTAGAGTAAAAGATCATCGGCGTATAATGACACTTTGTGCTCCTTGCTTGCCCGTTGGATTCCTTTAACTCTGTTGTCAGTTCGTAGTTTAATTGCTAATGGTTCAATACATATTGCGAATAGAAGTGGAGATAAGGGGCATCCTTGTCTGGTCCCACGATTGAGAGGGAAATACTGGGAGTGCGTGGCATTTGTCCTAACCCGAGCCATGGGTGAGTTATATAAGAGTTTTATCCATGAAATAAAATTCTGGCCCAGTCCAAATTTATCGAGGGTGTAATATAAGTAATCCCATTCCACCCGGTCAAATGCTTTTTCAGCATCTAGCGATAAGGCTATCTCAGGTAGTGGGGACGATGGGGTATACATAATATTAAAAAGCCTACGTAAATTGAAAAAGCCCTGTCTACCCTTCACAAATCCTGTTTGGTCTGAAGAGATAATCGAGGGCAGATACTGTTCAAGTCTGAGAGCAAGCGTTTTTGACAATATTTTAAAATCAACATTTAAGAGCGATATTGGGCGGTAGGAGGAACATTCTAGTGGGTCTTTATTTGGTTTCAAAAGAAGTGAGATTGTTGCTTGCTCAAGTGTAGGGGGGAGACATTTTGAGTTAAAGCATTCTATATACATTTCTCGTAAAAGTGGAGATATGCTCTCACTAAATGCTTTGAAAAATTCAACGGAAAACCCATCTGGGCCTGGAGATTTTCCACTTTGCATTGACTTGATGGCCATTTTAATTTCTTCCAGGGTAATTTGATTTTCTACTTTACCTTTACTATGCGAGTCCATGGTCGGAACTGGCAATTTATCAAAAAATGTGTCCAATAACTCAGGTTTGTTTAACGAGTCAGATTTATAAAGGTTAGAATAGAAGTATTGAAAACTCTCATTTATCTTTTCTGGCTCTTTTGTAATATCTCCAAATTGTGTTTTGATTTCAGGGATTATATGTGTAGATTCCGATTTACGTAGCTGGTGGGCTAACAATTTGGAAGCTTTTTCCCCATGCTCATACCATAATCGTCTAGACTTTAGCAGCATTTTTTCAGATTGTTCAGTTGAAAGTAGATTAAATTCTGTTTGTAAATTAAGCCTTTGCTTGTAAAGATCTGGAGAAGGAGTGGCTGAGTGTTGATGATCTAATTTCATTATGGCATCAGTTAATTCAATTAAACGTTTTTGTTTTTGTTTTTTAGTAAACGAACAGTAAGAAATTATATGGCCCCTTAAGAACGCCTTCAAACTTTCCCAGATGGTACTATAAGTAACATCAGTAGTTATATTTGTTTTGAGAAAAATATCAATCTGCTTCGAAATGTACTGAACAAATCCCTCATCAGATAGCAAGAGAGCGTTAAACCTCCATGAATAAACTGAGTTTTGATTTGGGAAACTGAGCTCTAAAACCAGAGGACTATGATCAGATATCACAATACTATTATATGTGCATGCTTTGACATTAGATAATAGCTTTTTGTCAACAAAAAAATAATCAATACGCGAATACGTTTGATGCACTGGAGAAAAAAAGGAGTATTGCCTAGTCGATGGAAAAAGAAATCGCCAAGCGTCAACAACCCCATAGGTATCCAAATATGACTGTAAAACTAGAGAGGACTTTGAGACTGGCGAGGCTCTCGGGGAGGAACGGTCTAATGCAGGATTCATGATCGTATTCATGTCACCCCCCCAGTATTAATTGGTGAGTATCAATACAAGGTAATGAGTGAAGAAATGTTCGAAAAAAATCACTATCATCACAATTGGGGGCATACACATTAGCTAAAATTAGAGGGGTGTTAAATAATGAGCCCACCACAACTACATAACGGCCACTTGGATCAGCGGTTACATCAGAGACCACAAACGGAGTTGATTTATGAACAAGAATCGCAGTACCCCTAACCTTATTATTCAATTTAGAATGAAACATTTGTCCCACCCAATCTCTCTTAATTTTAAGATGATCTTGAATTTTGAGGTGTGTTTCTTGGAGAAACGCAATGTTCACTTTGAGTTGTGAGAGATGGGAGAATACTTTGTTACGTTTGGTTGGGTGATTAAGTCCTCTAACATTCCAGCTGATAAGATTAATATTGCATCCACCCTTTCTTAAAGTTGAGGAAGTAGGAACTGCCATCAACTTTTACCGGAGGGGGAAATATGAAGAATAACGTGGTACTTTTGGTGATACATTTGAATTAGCATCGCAACTATAGTCAACCTTAATACAACAAACAGAGACCAAGTAAAAACAGACAGAAAAAAAACAAAAAGTAAAAACATCAACCCCACCCTCCCCATTATCCTCAGTATCATCCTCTTTAGAGAAACGACACAAGACTCCCAAAGCTTCCTAGCTTTCCCTGAGATCAATACACACTCCTAACCTCAAACACTGTCCCTTTATTAATAATGTGTTTGAACTATAATCCTTAGGCTAAACCAATGACTATATTCATGCAATACACTAATAAAGAGAGTCAACAAAACGGAGAGAAGAAAAACAAAAACATCAGCAAATGTAGGTGAAAATAACAATACAAATAAAAAGGACACCTTTAAATCACAGCCATACCTTGCGATTACAGTGTAAAACAACTGTGGACTTGCAACGTGTACCCGGACCACCCGGTGAACAAAGGCGAGCACACTACAGCGAGACCTGCCCTTTAACCCTGTGACGTCGGTTTGTTGACAAAAGGAGCTTTGGCAAAAGAGCTAACAGATAACCCGGCAACCAGTTCCACAATTATGCCCTATATAACACAAAATAACTGAATGTTAGAACATGGGTGAAATCAAAAGCGTACCTCACTTTAAAGAATACAAATTAAAAATGTACACCGGTAATTAAATCCAATCCAATGAATGGAAATAATGTGACAACTAAACGTTAATGCGGGTCGCTGCTTTACAACGTTTCCAATAAGTAAACAGACTCATGTCGGGCTTAGGCTTCAGCTGAATCAAACAGAGGACCGTTAATAAGGTCCTTGAAATAATTAGTGAGTAGTTTCGACTTTGCTTCTTTTTTCCCTTCTCTCCAACTCACATTCAGGCTGGTCGGAACTTGGCCATGACAAAGTCCTTTGCCGCTTGCGGGTTTTCAAACATCTTCGTCTGCCCGTTAAAGGAGATCCGAAGACGAGCTGGATACAGGAGACCGTACCGGACACCCTCTTCTTTACGCAGGAGTTCTTTCACTTCGCTGAATGCCGCTCTGCGTCTGCTCAGGTCGGCGCTGTAGTCTGGGAAGATGAGGATCTGTTTTCCTTGGAACTCCAGCCGTCCCTTCTGCCTGGCCAGGCGCTGAATCCGCTCCTTCTCCTGAAAGTAATGAACCCGAAGGATGAACGGGCGCGGTCTGTCCCCCTCTCGAGGAACCTTAGCTGTAGCCCGATGAGCCTTGTCCAGGATCGGGGGCTGCTCTAAGCCGTTAGGACCTCCGAGAACCTCGTGTAGGAGTCCGGCGATAAACTGTGTAGGGTTTCCCTTCTCCAAACCCTCTGGCACTCCTATGATACGTAAGTTGCACCGTCTTCCCCTGTTTTCCAAGTCATCCGTCTTCTCCTGTAGCTTCTTGTAGTCACTGTTCAGGTTAGCGTAACGCGTCTCCATTGCCTGCAAGCGGGCATCAAAGCTGTTCAGCCCTTCTTCGTGGGCACGTAGTTTGTCATGGCATTCATCCAGAGCGATTTTTAGCGGAGAGATTGCCCGTTTAATCTCTTCACGGAGACAGTTATTCTCTTCTTGAATAACTTCCTTGACAATCTCACGGAATGCCTGTAGCATGCTAGCGTCCACACTGCTCTTGCTAGTAGCGTTAGCCTCCTCGTTGCTAGCCTGTCCGGATTTTAGCTGTTTTGGGGGCATCTTGTCCAAATAATGTTCCAAAAATAAAACGTTAAATATTTTGTTGACTCTCCAAATACTAAATTAACTAACACTCAATCAAATGTAAAGCCAATTATAGCTTAAGTTGTTAAAAAAAGTGGGACCTCGTGTTTCACACGTCTACTCCATGGCGTGCCCTGTCGATCCTCCTACTTCTCTCATGTTGAACACAAATACCTGTACTTTCTACTTCTTACATGTTGAACACAAATACCTGTACTTTCTACTTCTTACATGTTGAACTCAAATACCTGTACTTTCTACTTCTTACATGTTGAACTCAAATACCTGTACTTTCTACTTCTCTCATGTTGAACTCAAATACCTGTACTTTCTACTTCTTACATGTTGAACCCAAATACCTGTACTTTCTACTTCTTACACTTTGAACTCAAATACCTGTACTTTCTACTTCTTACATGTTGAACTCAAATACCTGTACTTTCTACTTCTCACATGTTGAACTCAAATACCTGTACTTTCTACTTCTTACATGTTGAACTCAAATACCTGTACTTTCTACTTCTCTCATGTTGAACTCAAATACCTGTACTTTCTACTTCTTACATGTTGAACCCAAATACCTGTACTTTCTACTTCTCTCATGTTGAACACAAATACCTGTACTTTCTACTTCTCACATGTTGAACACAAATACCTGTACTTTCTACTTCTTACATGTTGAACTCAAATACCTGTACTTTCTACTTCTTACATGTTGAACCCAAATACCTGTACTTTCTACTTCTCTCATGTTGAACACAAATACCTGTACTTTCTACTTCTCACATGTTGAACACAAATACCTGTACTTTCTACTTCTCACATGTTGAACACAAATACCTGTACTTTCTACTTCTTACATGATGAACACACATACCTGTACTTTCTACTTCTTACATGTTGAACTCAAATACCTGTACTTTCTACTTCTCACATGTTGAACACAAATACCTGTACTTTCTACTTCTCACATGTTGAACACAAATACCTGTACTTTCTACTTCTCACATGTTGAACACAAATACCTGTACTTTCTACTTCTTACATGATGAACACACATACCTGTACTTTCTACTTCTCACATGTTGAACTCAAATACCTGTATTTTCTACTTCTCTCATGTTGAACTCAAATACCTGTACTTTCTACTTCTTACATGTTGAACCCAAATACCTGTACTTTCTACTTCTCTCATGTTGAACACAAATACCTGTACTTTCTACTTCTCACATGTTGAACACAAATACCTGTACTTTCTACTTCTTACATGATGAACACACATACCTGTACTTTCTACTTCTTACATGTTGAACTCAAATACCTGTACTTTCTACTTCTTACATGTTGAACTCAAATACCTGTACTTTCTACTTCTCACATGTTGAACACAAATACCTGTACTTTCTACTTCTTACATGTTGAACTCAAATACCTGTACTTTCTACTTCTCACATGTTGAACACAAATACCTGTACTTTCTACTTCTCACATGTTGAACACAAATACCTGTACTTTCTACTTCTTACATGATGAACACACATACCTGTACTTTCTACTTCTTACATGTTGAACTCAAATACCTGTACTTTCTACTTCTCACATGTTGAACTCAAATACCTGTACTTTCTACTTCTTACATGTTGAACACAAATACCTGTACTTTCTACTTCTCACATGTTGAACTCAAATACCTGTACTTTCTACTTCTCACATGTTGAACTCAAATACCTGTACTTTCTACTTCTCTCATTTCCCAAACAGCTGGTTCCTTTAGTCTGAATGTGTGTTGGTGCGTGATCATTATTCTTTAGAGTCACTGCGTGCCTATTGGTTGGAACACGATCCGTGTATCCATCACTTCCTGGTCTTCTCTAAAGAAGAGGGACCAATGGAAACGTTGTCATGTTGCCGTTGTTCAGCATGGAAACATTCATTAGCTAACAATGACATTATTGTTCTATTGATATAAAGGGAGGTCAGGTACTCTTTAAAGCAGCTGCTAGTTATGGGTACTTTTTTAAACACGTGTATCTGTACTTCTACTTGAGTAAAGGATGTGTGTACTTTTGCCACCTCTGACTATCCGTCTCTTTGTCGTCGTATCAAACGCAGCCCAGTGGGCGTCTTTCTGTCTTTCTGCTCAACCTTGAAGTGTAATCAAGGGCTGACTTTGGTCTGTGCATCACAGCTAAAGACATTACATAAGCCACCTCACATCGTGTTTTATTCAGTCTTTATTCCAGCAGGGAATCATCATTTTGCACTTAAAATACTTGTGTGTATGTATACAGACAGTTGTGTAAATCGTCGTCAACGAGCCGTGTACTAACAAGGGTCATTAACCTCATCTTGCTTTTTTCTCCCCACATATATGAACTCACACACACACACACACACACACACACACACACACACACACACACACACACACACACACACACACACACACACACACACACACACACACACACACACACACACACACACACACACACACACTCTGATAGTGATGAATGAGAGTATTAACAACGTCTAATTAGCGGCTAGCCACAATAACATGGTGTGTTCACGGGGGCGGAGACAAGATGGTGTGCAACATATCTCATTACGGCTAAGGTGACTATAAATGGTTTTACGCAGAGTCCTCAAACATTATATACTTTATGGAGGTTTGAATATCAGTTTCGATGTGCATTGGTGTTCCCAAGTTATACATTAAAGCCTTATTTACTTTCCAGTTATTTATTCGACTCACATTTCTTTCATTTAAGGAGTGCATCAGTCATAACCAAAGCCATATTAGTGACCCAGTTTCGGGGGTAACGTATTACAAGATACAAAAAAAAACATACGTAAAAATTATGTATTCAGACTACTGTTACAGTTAACTCTTAGATGCCCGATGAGTGGCTGGACCCTACACTCGTCCATAAGTGGATCAGAAAGGACCCGTATTAGAATAATATGTGTTTTTATGCCATTTTGGTTAGGAAAATTCACTTGTATAATATTTAGTATTATATTTTGGTTCACACTAGAAATATGTTATATTTAATTTTTCACAATTTAGAATTTTTTAATTTTTTTACATTTTGAAAAAAAATGTTTTGAACATATCGATGCAAAGCTCTCCGCTATTCTGAGACCCTCACGGTATTCCAGTCCCTTTTCAAAACTCATGTCTTCTCCTCTTGTCTACTCGTAGCCCCCCCCCCCATCAATCCATGCCGGTTGGTCAAGTTTGATAGTCCTTTGCCCCCCACCCTAACCTTCCCTTGTATTGTAAAGCGATGTTGAGTCCTTGAAAAGCCCTATACAAATATAATGTATTACCATTATGATTATGATTATGATTATTATTATTATTATTATTATTATCCTGAGAGGTGTCACTTGTGATGTACTCTGTGTGGTCTACAGTTACAATGATACTTCAAGAACACCACCTCGCCGGGTCAAAAAAGACCCACTTATGGAAGCTTGGGGTAGTAATACAAAAACTACAATTTCTTAAAATGTATAAAATAAAAATTTCAAAATTGAATGGCATGATATGCAAAACTTGATTTGAGGAATAGCTGGAATATGAAATGGAAAAAAAATGTAATTACAAAGATACTACAAGAAAAACCACCTCACCGGCTCAAAAAAGCCCCACTTATGCATCTAAGGGTTAAACAAAATGGGAATTACTACGATGTTACAAAGTCAGGTTTTCCTATAAATTAAATAATTTTTCATCGTAAATATCTTATTTTCTTACTTCACATTGTTCTGTTGGGTTACATAACACACTTCATTTGCATTGCATTAGATGTTGAGGTAATTTAAAAGTAGCGGAAAGTAATCAGGTTACATTACTTACATACTCAGATAAAGATTACATTTCCATCCCTGGTAGCGACACCGTAGGGATAACAGAGACATTACAAAACACCAAACCAAACGAGAGAGCAGAAGAGATAGAGATACAAGAAGGAATAAAGAAAGAGAGGAAACCACAGGACGTCAGCCACAAGCACGTAGGTGGTGTCGTGATAAGACCTCGGCTTAATGGTGTCCAACAGCAAGCGTTTCACTGATCACACACCAACGTCTTATCTACAGCTCCAGAAGAGAGGAGGCTTTTATGAGCGTGTGTGTGTGTGTGTGTGTGTGTGTGTGTGTGTGTGTGTACAATGAAAGAGGGAAGAGAGAGAATAGGCAGAACACATGTAAGAATGGAAAGTCTATTAGTGTACAGTTGGGCGGTGTGTGTGTCCTTGTATGTAAAGCAAGGAGGGCATTTTATGCTCCCGTTAAGGTTCATATGTGTACACTGAACAAAAATATAAACGCAACACTTTTTGTTTTTGCTCCCATTTTTCACGAGATGAACTCAAAGATCTAAAACATGTTCTATAAACACAAAATAACCATTTCTCTCAAATATTGTTCACAAATCTGAAAAAATCTGTGATAGTGAGCACTTCTCCTTTGCCGAGATAATCCATCCCACCCCACAGGCGTGGCATATCAAGATGCTGATTAGACAGCATGGTTATTGCACAGGTGTGCCTTAGGCTGGCCACCATAAAAGGCCACTCTGAAACGTGCAGTTCTGCTTTATTGGGGGGGTCTGGGGGGGTCCGAAAACCAGTCAGTATCTGGTGTGAGGGGTAGGGGTAGGGTTAGGGTAATGTTGTGAATCGAGTGGCCCATGGTGGTGGTGGGGTTATGGTATGGACGACGAACACAGGCCACTCTCACTGAGCTTCCCGGCAGAGAATAGCTCCAATCATCTCTGATCCGATGGAGGAGGAAGACGATTCTCGCTGTGAGGTTTTCAGGGAGCTAAGTCCAGATCTGTCTTAGTGTGTAACTGCTGTCAACGTGCCGTGTGCACACAGTGCTGATGTTCCAGTAATTGGTTCAATTTATCGTCTTCGGACCTTTCGGGCATCCACACAAAAGCAAAGAGAGGTTCCTGTGTGTGCACATGACATATTCAACTTCACGTCCAGCTTCAGTGCGACCCTCTGCCGGGTTGAGAAGTGTTTGTGGGATTTCAGGGTTTAATAAAGTGTTATTGCCAAGAGCACATTTATGTGTGACCCGTCGTCTTGCTTTCGACAGCCAGAAACAATTATTAAATCAATGGCTGCCGGTCGATTTCCTTTTCCCGCTCTGAGGGAGGTGAGACTCGCGGTCATTTAGACAAACAATAAACCTGTTTTTGCTCTCTTATTTAAAGCTGTTTACCGACATTAACGTTATCTGCTATTACCCGGAGTGATTTGAAGAAGCCATAGATTTGGAGTCGTGGTGGAAATGGACTTGAGTAGTGTGGCAGCTGAAGGTGTTAGCGTTATGCTACATCCAATCAGCTGAGCAGCTGATAATGAGGTGTCACTGGTGACCATAATGGATGTTATTATAGCGGCTCCAAGTGTTCACTGCTCCGGTTGTTCATCACGTCGGCATGGAGCTGCTGGAGAGGCTAATCTGGAGGAAGGGAAGCTGTTTGATGTCTTTTAGTTTTACACTCCTCCTCCTTCAGTATAACTGAGCTGAACATATATAACATATATACATATATCTCCTGGGACAGCCATAGCAATATAAAACTTGAGATATGTGTTTTTGAATTAATTGCAAATGCAGTCGGGAGGAATCTAGTCTTTTCTAAGTATATCAGAGCGAGACATACGGCACATTTCTAATGCATTGTTGTCACGTAAAAGATGATCATGCTTTGACTGTTTCATTGTTTCTCTTTTCAGACGAGGAAATATTTGACAAGGCAAGGCAAGTTTATTTCTATAGCCCCTTTCTGCACCAGGCAATTCAAGGTGCTTTACAAAAATGAAAGACATTCAGACAAAGGCATTTAAAAACAGTCAAAGATAATAAAAGAAACATTAAAAGAAAAATGAAAGACATTAAGAAAATGGCATTTAAAATCAGTCATTAAAAAGAAAAGCTAATAAAATAAACTATTAAAAGATTAAAGTTACAGTGCAGTCTAAGATATGAATAGTTCAATTATTTCGGTTCTTGATTTTTAATTTATTCCCAGAACCTCCCTTTGGAAATCCGAACATTTCCGTCCCGATTGTTAATTTAGATTTTCACCATGTTATGCTCGCATGACATCCACAATCAGGACCCTCGGGAGGGTGTACTAGCCCCCTACTCTGCTTTGCGTTTCATAACAAAGTCTTTAAGTGTTACCTGAACACCACTCTTGTTAGATGTGCCGAGAGCGAGGACTGTCTTAGGTAAGACGGCTTTTATGTGCGCAGCTTCACTTGCTTGGAACAGCCGACAGTCCAAATTCAAATTGAGCAATTTTATTTCTCTGAATGTTTTTTTTTCTGCACGAGATGCTTTCTGACACTATGGGTGTTTGTAAGTGTTGGTGAATATGTAAATATGATGTCCTCTATTGTTTGTTTTTATGTTGTTTTTATGTTTCATGTGGAACTAAATTGATGCAGGTCTCCCATGATCTCAAGGGACCTATCTGTCTAAATAAAGGTTTGAAATGAAATGAAATGACCCCGTGTTACCAAAACACTATTGTTCACCCGTCGGTGCTGTGATACTTGTTCCTCAGTACAACTCACCCACAAACTGATCGTAAACCCTGGCTACGACGGATATCCCAAATATCCTACTTTCGAGCAGTCCCTCTCATAAATGTCATGGAGTTTAATTACGTTTAACTTTAAACAATTTAGACACTGTACATCTCACCGAGCATTGAAAGCCTTCTTTATTGTTACCCTTCATTCTATCTACATGTTCTTGTAAGCAACATTACTATTCCTCCAATATCAAACACTTTGCTTGATTATGAAAGAACCCTGAGTCTCATTCCTCCACCGTCTGAAGAAAAGCCTCTGCACTGACATCGAACGAGATGTAGCGTGACGTCCTTTTCCACACACAGCTTTTCGAGTCCTTTCACCTTAATGAACCCCCCCGCTCATCCGCATCAAGCGTGCAGGTGTCGCCAATTAATATCTGAGCGGGTTCAGTGCTCGGTGCAAAGGGTGAACACTGTGATTGAGCCGGGGTCACTGGACTGGAGCCGGTCCCAGAATACATTAAGCAACAAGCAGAGACACGCTGCAGAGGGAGAGTGTTGTGTTTCACTTGGACTCGTTTTGAGAAAAACGAAGTTGTCGTGGTTACTATTCAAGGCAATCTTTGAAGAGGATATATTCTGCACCGGTGAATATCAGGATGCTGTTTGTCGATTTTAGCTCAGCTTTTAACACCATCATGACATACTAGTGGAAACACTGTCAAGCCGAGGTTTCCCCCCATCGTACGCGCCTGGATAAACCAGTTCCTAACAGACCGTCTTCAGACAGTGAAAACAGGCCCTTATCGCTGCTCCACCCGCACCCTCAGCACTGGCACCCCGCAGGGCTGCGTGCTGAGCCCTCTACTCTACGCTCTCTACACACTGCTCTCCCATTCACCCCTTCAACTCCAATATAAAATGTGCAGATGACGCCACTGTGGTCGGTCAAATATATAAGGGAGACGACGAGTCGGCGTGGTGTTCAGCTAACAACCATCTGAACACAAGCAAAACAAAATAAATCATCATCGTCTTCAGAAAGCACCGCCCCGAACCCGCCCCCCTTCACCTCAATGGAAAGAGAGTGCAGAGGGTCTCCACCTTTAAGTTCCTGGGGGTCCACATTTCAGAGAGCCTCAGCTGGACGGCACCAGAGTTGGGTGTAACGCGTTACAAAGTAACGCGTTACTGTAATAATATTACTTTGTCGGTAACGGAGTAGTGTAACGCGCTACTTTTATAATTCAGTAATCACACTACAGTTACTAACATTGCCCCGACACGCGTTACTTCGTTACTTTCTAAAATCAGTCATAATCAAACCTCAACAAACACCTGCAAAGAACACATGCTAAGGTGAAGCTAACGCACATAGCTGTTGTTTATTTATATCACACACGTAGTCTGTTCTTCTTCTCTGTCTTCCGGTTGTTGCCTGTTTTGAATGACGAATACACACTACCGCCGCCTGCTGGTAAGGAGAGTTATTGCCACTCACGCATGCGCAGTTCGTACGTGCTCGGCTGAAGTCTTTGCGGTGTCTGGTTCCAGTGCGACACATGGCCAACACGCAGGAGAACACGCCGACGCAACAGCGTGAGCAGAGATAGACTGCGCAAAATATACAGAGAGCAGGAGACAGAGGACAGCCACGGTCAGATAGCAGGAGACCGAGGACAGCCACGGTCAGATAGCAGGAGACAGAGGACAGCCACGGTCAGATCGCAGGAGACAGAGGACAGCCACGGTCAGATAGCAGGAGACAGAGGACAGCCACGGTCAGATAGCAGGAGACAGAGGACAGCCACGGTCAGATAGCAGGAGACAGAGGACAGCCACGTCAGATAGCAGGAGACAGAGGACAGCCACGGTCAGATAGCAGGAGACAGAGGACAGCCACGGTCAGATAGCAGGAGACAGAGGACAGCCATGGTCAGATAGCAGGAGACAGAGGACAGCCACGGTCAGATAGGAGAACATTCAGGATCTGGATCAGTCTTATGCGACAATGGAAACTGAACTAAAGAGAACATTTGAAACTTTAGCAGTCTGCGTGATCTGCCTGCAGGGAGGGGCGGGCCGGCCCTGCGAGTAAAGTAACGAGTAAAGTAACGAATTACTTTATGTATAGAGTAACGAAGTAGTGTAATATATTACTTTTTTTTTAAAAGTAATATGTAATATGTAATATATTACTTTTTTTTACTAACGACCTCATCTCTGGACGGCACACACCACTGCAGCAGTTAAGAAGGCCCAGCAGCGACTACACTTCCTGAGGGTGCTTCGGAGGAACAGACTGAACAAGAAGCTGCTGGTGTCCTTCTACCGGGCGACCAGCGAGAGCGTACTGTCATACTCCATCTCGGGGTGCTATGCAGGATGCTCAGCTGCAGACAAGAAAGCCCTGCAGAGAGTGATGAAGATAGCAGAGAAACCCGTGCCCTCTCTGGAGCACATGCCCACTTCCCGCTGCCGCAGCAGAGCTAACTAAATAATAAAGCACAGCTCTCACCCGGGTCACAGACTGTTCTCTCTCCGGCCTTCTGGGAGGAGAGACAGGAGCTTCAAATCACGGACAAACACACTTTAAAAGAGTTTCTACCCCTGGGCCGCCAGGCTGCTCAACCACCACACTTAATGCAATAACCCTCTTCACACATAGACACACTTTGAATGCACTTTAAAAATTATAAACAATTTTTATATCAATATTTTTAACAATGTATTCCCCCTGTATGATTGCTTATGTTGTCTGTCCTACTGCCGGGTGTTTAATGTTATGTATGTCTAGTTTTTGCACACTGGGACAGAGTTGCCCTCTGAATCTCATTGTACTTTTTGTATAATGACAATAAAAGGCTTTAACTTTAACTTTTTTTGATACAGTGTCTCTACTTTAAAGAGTCCTCTCCTGCTGATGTTCAGGTGTATATCAGTATGTAGTGTCTCTGCTTTAAAGAGTCCTCTCCTGCTGATGTTCAGGTGTATATCAGTATGTAGTGTCTCTACTTTAAAGAGTCCTCTCCTGCTGATGTTCAGGTGTATATCAGTATGTAGTGTCTCTACTTTAAAGAGTCCTCTCCTGCTGATGTTCAGGTGTATATCAGTATGTAGTGTCTCTACTTTAAAGAGTCCTCTCCTGCTGATGTTCAGGTGTATATCAGTATGTAGTGTCTCTACTTTAAAGAGTCCTCTCCTGCTGATATTCAGGTGTATATCAGTATGTAGTGTCTCTACTTTAAAGAGTCCTCTCCTGCTGATATTCAGGTGTATATCAGTATGTAGTGTCTCTACTTTAAAGAGTCCTCTCCTGCTGATGTTCAGGTGTGCTTCACAAGTACGTCGGTACGCAAATGCGCTTTGTGACACAAGTGACGGTACGCATTTCAGATTACGCCATAACCTGCGTACCAGTTATGTGCACCCCTGTACTACAGCAAAAGTATTCGCCGTCGGGACTTCCTGCAACAACACCAAGCCGTTATCTTGATTCTGATTGGCCAGAAGACATTATCAAAGATGTTCTATTGAGAAGACGATCACTACGTGACAAAAGTTTTCAAAACCGTGGCTACTGAAATCAATCTTCCTAACTGCTGTCTGTGCAATTTACTCCGCGTGAGTTGGCAGACTTTATTTTGCTTACTTTAACATCATTTTTCATGGTGGGGCTAAGCCATTTCTTGGTATGGGTGTAGCCTACCCCAGCCATACCCTGGCGCTGCCGCTGGTGGCACGTATGGGGCTGGCCATTCTGCACATGCGTTAAATGCGTTAAATATTTTAACGCAATTAATTCAAAACATTAATTACCGCCGTTAACGCGATAATTTTGACAGCACTAATGTAAACAAATATGTGTTTCATCTGCGATACAACTCCAATAAGATTATTTGACCTAACAAGATGATGCATTGTCTACAAACAAGACCAGATATCTCACTGCAGTGTCACTTCTGAAGTTATCGTGTCTTATCTCAGATGTAGAGACACATTCTGAATAGATATTATACACATGTACTTGGCAAGATTTCGAGTTTTAACTACGGTAACTAAAACAAATGGTATTTTCTCCATCTGAAAATATAAACAAGGAGGCTTCAAGCCTCGGGTTCAGACTCAAAAGAGTGAATGTCCCCGTAGGGATGGAAGTTTGTTATTGTCACCCTGCGCCCCCCCCCGCCATGCCCAGCGTTACGTGTTTGTTTGCGGGGGAAGACGAGAGCCGAGCCAAGATAACAAATAATACAGCAACTCTATATATACTGTGTTCGGTAATTCACTTCTGACAAATGTCAATATTTGTTCGTCTGTCGGATTGTTGTGCAGAAAGAGAGGCAGAAGAAAGAGAGTGACAAACTGCAGTCGATTAAACATGTGCTCAATCAAATGTTATTTAGCACGGTGGACGTGTTTCAAAACGACACGGAATGTTTATCGCTGCGAGGAGCATCTTAAACGATTGTTTACTACTTCACTGAGGGTGAATTAAGGCGGAGGACAGATGAGTAGTTCTCTTGTGCACACAGACACACACACACACACACACACACACACACACACACACACACACACACACACATTCCATGTATACATCACTTCAGGGGACACTACATTGACTTACATGCATTTCCTGGAGACTTATCCTAACCTTAACCATAACCAACACATGCCTAACCCTTATCCTAACCCTAACCAAGTCTTCACCCTAAAATTAATGATCCCCCTTATGGGGACCTCCAATTTGTCCCCATAAGGGAGGCGAGTCCCCGCACGTGACTGTAAACAGCTTTAGGTCCCCACAAGTATAGTAATGCTAGGCCACACACACACACACACACACACACACACACACACACACACACACACACACACACACACACACACACACACACACACACACACACACACACATTGGAAAGTAAAGCCAGCAGAAGAAAGCAAAGACAACGTAGTTATGGTTTTCTCCCATTGAAAAACAACCAGTTGCACACTATTGACTTTCATACTGCTTTCTAAATGCAAGCTTCCAGGAGTTGTTCTGTAGCTCATGGAGTGAGACATGGCAACGAGGACTTCAAACGTTGACCTCAGCTTATAAGGTCGACTACATTACATGTGTGTCTCCGCTGATTGTCTGCACGAGGTAAATGCGTTGGATGTGTCCGGTTCCTCCACTTGTGGCGCAGTGAAGTTGAAGGAGGCTTATCTCTGTTCGGCTTTCGGAGCAACAGCAACAAAAAAGCTATTAAACCTCGGTTCATTCGGAGAAGCTGCTGCCGGATGCTTGAATGATGTATTCTCAGAGAGGGTATGAACTTTCTACAAAGAAAAAAACAGCTCTGATAACAGAACAAGGCTTTGACTGAGAACGTGAGGTTGATTTGGATGCTTTGTGTCATGCTGGTGGGTTTAGTTAAGTAGGGTTTAGGGTTGGTTAGGAATAGTACAACGATTTAGAGGAGATCCTAAAGTATCAGAATCAGAAACAGGTTTATTACCAGGTCGATAGATAGATGGATACATGGATGGATGGATGGATAGATAGATGATGGATAGATAGATGGATAGATGGATAGAGATAATATGGATAGATGGATGGATAGATAGATGGATGGATAGATAGATAGATAGATGGATAGATAGATAATATGGATAGATGGATGGAGAGATGGATAGATGGATAGATGGATAGATAGATAGATGGATAGATAGATAGATAGATAGATGGATAGATAGATAGATATATAGATAGATGGATAGATGGATGGATGGATAGATGGATAGATGGATAGATAGATATATGGATAATGAATGGATAATGGATAGATAGATAGATAGATTATAGATAGATGATAGATGGATGGATAGATAGATGGATAGATAGATAGATGGATAGATAGATAGATGGATAGATGGATAGATGGATAG